>JAOXJJ010000263.1:13276632-13288277 GCA_025769935.1 Phoenix roebelenii | reverse complement strand
ACTCAGTCTCATAAATCACATAGGATCTCTTCTAATCTATCAAGGTTGATAGATTTCATCTAGATGCACCCCTGCTCTTACAATGAACCTACTGCAGCCAATCTGCACCACAAGAACCCAAATGGCTAGGGCCCATGTTTATGTGCTCGTCAAACTACAGCAACCTCACCGTGAATAGCTGAGGCATCGCAAATCAAAGGACCAGTCATACAACTGCAGCAAGTAAGTCACTGACGAGTGGATAGACATCCAAGTGACTACTTGCTTTGGTCACGCTAAGTACCTTTGTTCTCTAACAAGCACTTGCACAATTGCTCCAGTGTCCCCACACTGTGGACTCAAGACTCGTCCATCAAAGAAAGCAATTTGTGCACTAATCTCAGCGGATCGATCACCATCCTCGTGATGATCCATCGATCAAGAACAATTCAGGAATTAATCACCAATGACACATGCCTGAAATTCTCAACTCTTGAGAATGTGTCATCATCTTATTAATTCCTTGGGCGATTCATGGACACATAAGAACATGAATGATAAGAATGCCCAACTTAATAAATTCATAATTAGGTCAAGTACAAATTTATGTCCAGAATATGATAATGCGTTAGCCAAATTGGCTTCTAGGGCATACTTCTAACAGATGGGCCCTTTAATACATTCTATGAGCCGATGGTTACTTTTGACTAGAATGTTGAAAGAAACCTTACTTTTGGATTGATTCTGAGTGAAATTGAGATGTTCTAATCTTGGTCTTGGAATTTCAGCTAAGAGTTAGAACCATGGTTGTGATGCATGCATTTTTAATCATATTTTCTTGAAAGGTGAGAAGAGCCCAGCGAACCTTCCATAAAGGAAATAGTTTAGTTACAATATGAGGGGAGAATAGAAGTTGCATGCAAGGACCATGTTGATTACATGATTTGGAGAAGTCAAGGCATATTTCAAGTCCATCATTTATGTCCAATTGAGGATCAAAACCCTAATCTTAACCTGATGTTGTCTTTTAGTTTTCTTTGGAAGTGTAAGATTGTTTCTTCCAAATACACTAGAATATATTTGAGCAAGAATGTCCTTCCATGGTTTTAGATGAGCTTTGATCCTCTGTCTTAAGAGTCTGGAAAGATTTATTGGAGTCTGTCCATCCTCGACCACCTGTATTAGATTTGAATATGATCCAAACTCCCTTCAATATGGTGCACCTTGGTGAAATGGTCAGTGGACTTAGTGGTGTCATTATATAAAAGGATAACCAGATGGTGTAGGCAGGTTGCATTTCCTCGATTTCTCCTTCATTGGAATTTTGTTACCAGTGGCTAGCCGTGAGAAGAATTTGACCTTGGTGAGTAGGTTAGTTTTCTTGCCATTATCGTACATATCCCGCCACATGCCAAGAATGGCTGCAATGCTACTCACCACTTATTCTCTTTTTCTAAGCCTTACCTTGAGTTGCATGATTGCGAAGGCATATTACAATGATCAATAACTTGGTGACAAAGAAAGGTATGAGAGAGAGAGAGAGCCATCAAATATCTAGCATTGGAATAAACTTTTCTTTACTTTAACTATGGTGCACAAGAATTAGTCACTTTTGGATTGTTGAGAAAATGATAGGAGAGGCCTACCAACAGATCATGAAGCTTTTCCAACTCATGGACTTTGGTTTATTGACACTCCCTAAATTTAGGCTGCTAGACTATTTGAGCATTTCGTAATTGTAATCATCTAGCCTTTTCCTAACTATTTGGGGTTGGTTTTGTGGATCCTCATTTCCAACATATTCCTATCTGGGGCTAACTCAGTGGTTATTGCAAGTTTCTCTGTATCCTTCCTCGCAACTTCTATCCACGTTGATTTAGGTTTTCCTCTTTTTTTCATTCAATCTTCTCAAACTAAAGTACCTCTTCTTATGGAAACCTCCTCGGATCTTTACCGTGCATGCCCATGCCATCTCAATCAATTTTCCATCACTTTGCTCTTAATTTATGCAACATTTGTAGCTTCTCTTATGTATTCAATCCATCCTTCCTAGTTTTACCACTCATGCATCGTAATATTCTTATTTCTGCCATATTCAATTTGTTTGCATACATTTTTACATTGCAGGCCTTATGATTATTCTATAAAAGTTTCCCTTAACTCTGCTGATTATGTACTTGTCACATAATATTCCAGATGCACCTCCTATTTCATCCAAGTAGCTCTAATTCCACTACATTTACCTTCATCTATCTCTCCATATTTTGTATAATAAATCTTAAATAACAAAATCGGTCACTTTGCAATATCCCCTATCTCCTTTATTTCAGCATCTTCTCTCTCTAAAGTTTTTCCACCGGAACCTCTTGGTCATCGAATATATTGTAGGGGTTTGGTCGCATGTCAATATACGTGAAGCTATGCTCACACATGAGGTCTCCTTTGTAGAAGAGTGTGCTAAATGGTAAATTTCTCATACTACCAATAGTCAGCTCTTGATCACCCCCACCCTTCCACTAGAAAAAAAGGTCACCTTGGTCTTCCCTCAAATATTATTTTGTGATAATTGATTGTGGAAGATGACTGCCTTGCACAGTTTCTTGTTTGATAACATTGTCAATCTCAACTTGCTCAACGCCACAGGTTCATTAGCTTAATGTTCATAATATTTTTACTACTTTACTAGACAAGAACCTGCACTCTTCGTTACATTACCTTTTTAGAGATAACCCATTCTAAGTTTGTTAATTTTTTTGATGACCCATGATAATATAAAGAGGACAGAAAGAAAATATATAGAGAGAGCTAACATGACCAAATTGATTAAAACTAGGCAGTCACCCAGTATGTTAATATTTGAAGCTAAATGATTATCCAAAAAAAATATTGAAGTTAATTATCAATATGTTTCTCATGATGTAATATTAATCAAAAGATTATCCATGTATGAACCCGCAGTACATGTATTCTCCTCAAAGTGACAGTTTAGCAGAGAAAGGTTGCAAGTCTTATTTAAATAATGAATCCATATAAAAATACGAATCCATGTAAACTTAATATGACAGCCATCACATGTGTTCATCTTTCATTGCTTCTTACGTGCGTGATTACCACAGATATCATGATAGCTCTAAATCACAGACCCTATTACTAATATTTGAAGCCCTCAAGAATGTGGAAATGATGAATCAACTAGAGGTGTGATATTTGAATTTTACTGTTGCCAGAAGTTGGTCTGTTATTCATTTACTTTTAAAACACGTGCAATGATTTTCAGACATGTTTAATGATCTGGCTGCTCAATGGTAGAATTAGAATGGCATTCTTTTTTCAGTTTTAACGTGTAGGATTCTATGTTTTTTAATTTGAATTTTGTGCCTGGATGAATGCAAAGAGTTAGGGCTGAAATGGATCAGATATATCTTCATATTTCTATAGATAGTTGTTTAGCAGATAGGGATACAGATATCAATTGGATGTGTAACCACATTTGTAATAATTGGATACAGATGTTTGTCAGATATTAGATCCAAAGGTACCAAACTTTGAGGCCACTATCAGAATCCTTCTTTATCCTAATCTATGGGTACTCCAATGCGCTCAAGGGTGGTTTATCTATTGATGGAAGATCTATGCTCTTTTATCTATGTTTGTTCTGGATGAATAAAAATCATCATCGCCTAGCATTCCAAGTAGTTTTCAAGTTCAATCATAGAATACCACTGCAGGAGATGATTCCCCATATTTGGTAAAAATTGCAGTTATACTTTTTTCAATTGATTTATTTTTCCTTGTTCATCTTCGTATTAATCTTTGGAACATGCAGCAGCATCTAGTTGCAACAGACATATCCTTTAGCTTTTGATATTCAGAGTGATGAACTATTCAGAGTGCCACAATTGGACTGTCTGACACCAGCAGGAGGTGATGCATGCTTTATACAAGAAAAGTGGCTTGGGAAATGTCCTAGGAGTCGAGGAAAAGAGAGATGAGAGATAGATCAATGCCCGGGGGTTGGTGGCAACAATTAGTTCTTAGGACATGGTGGTCAGCAGTGCTGGGCTTGGAGTTGGCAATGGAGGCAAAGGGAAGTCTAAGATATTGTTGAGAACAAGAAAAGAGGCGAGGAATGTAAAATCCAGATCTGAATCTGGAAAATAAATTAAAATCCAGATCCAATAGTTTTTGTTATTGTGTCCCGGCCAGGATTGGATTCATATTCACCATCCAAATCCAACCTGATTTATGAGTGGAACTGGGTCCGGTCAAACTCTTCCAGACCCACTTTCAGCCCCAAGACAAGTATTGTGTGTACCTGGTACCTGTATGATTGTAGGTATTTCCAATACTTCTTAGTCAATTAAAAATTTAGAATTACCACATAACATGGGTACCAATTCAAGGTAAACGCTAGTTGTCTTTACATTAATGTGGTATGTTTCTATTTAAGTATATTGTGCGCTTTTTTTTTTGCAGAAATATTCCCATCAGTCATCAGGTTTGATAAGAAAAGAAGTAAAACATAAATTTAAACAAGCATCATCTTGCTGGAATTAGTGTGCATCCAATATAGATATGATAAGCATCTCCATATTTTTGGTCTTAAAATTACATTGTTTTTTCCATATTTTACATCAGATGAAGTGGAAGAAAAGGATGATCCTGAATCAGGGGAACTCTCCATGCGGTATGTTAGCCTTTGGCTTCTTCATCATGCGGCGTTCACTCAAAATACTTAATTAATTATTTGTTTCTTGTTTTTTAACCAGGACAAAGCGCATGTCAATAGCTGTGGGTCCAAGCAGCTTTGCTTCAAGGAAAAAGAAGATTAAGATGGCTTCTACAAATCCTCAAAATGAGAACTAAAATATAAAGAGGTTTATTCGCTCAGATCCATCATTCATGGGTCATCAAATTGTCGTGATTGGTCAAGCTTGTCTGGCGGTTGTCAGACTAATGGAATTTTACATATAGATTGATCAGTAGGATAAACTAGTTGTAGCATTATTACAGGTCATTTTGGTAGACTGGCTTTCTTATCTATGTAAATCACTCAAGCAGGAAAAGTTTCTGAAGAGATTGAACCATATGTACTGTTAGTGATGATGCATCAACAACTGCATTGATCGGTTATCAAATGGCCCATCCTCATGCAATTTAAGCCCTGGCGGTGGTAGAGCATCTTCCACTTAAATATGTTCTCCATTGGTCATGTCTTTTTTGGATAGCCATTTAAGGTTCTTAAAGAGGGTGGGTCTTGGTGTAATGGTAAGGTTGCTTCGTTATGATCTAGATCTAATGGGTTCAAAATACGGAAACAATCTTTCTGCTTGAGGAGGCAAAGGCAAGGTTGCGGACATCTGACCCTTTTTAGACTCTATAGTGGCAGGCGTCTTTTGTACTAGGATGTCCATTGTTCAAAGTTAAAGTGAAATTGTCTTCTAGTCGGAGATCTTTTTGATTTTAACAATTGAACTAATGCAGCTATCCACACAATGAATTTTCTGTTACATTTTTTAAACGTTACAGTTAAACATGTCTTGTTTGTTACAGTTAATCATGTCTTGTTTCTCTGCCAAATTCTTGCGCTTTGAAGTCATGATTTTTCTCTACTCTCGCTGTCTCAGGATATCTTCAACTAGATGAGCTGAGGCTTTCTCCATGACGGAAAATATGAGTTCACTAGGGGTCCTCCACATAATCAAACTTCCTGGCATGAAATCGTAGAGGTGTGCAGGAGCTGGTTATCTAATAATAAAATTGTTAGTAGTGGCATATATCTATTATATGCCTGTGCAGTATATATCATATTTATTAAATTTCCTATCTCAGTGGTTAGATTATCAAATTCAGCTTAAATTACCAATATTTTATATATATGCTGCTGTCGATGTATCCTTAAATTGTTGCAGTGAATAATACATGAAAAGAAATTGAATATGGTAAGACTGAAAATATTAAAATGGATGTATGATAATATTGGAAAGGATGGTTTAAGAAATGAACATATTTGAGGAGGTATAATAGTTGCATAAATTAAGATAAGATGGTGGAAAATCAATTAGGATGATATGAACATGTACAAGAAGATCTGAGGAAGTTCTTATAAGAAAAGAAAAGAAATATCTATATTAAAGAAAAGAAATATCTAAATTAATATGGATGGAGATTACAAGGAAGGATGTTAAAAAACTTGAAATAACATTATAGATGATCCTCAAAAAGAACACTTGGCGAATAAAGATCCATAAAGCCGATCCTAAATAATTATGAAAAGATTGGATTATGATGATTATGGTGTAGGAATTTTAGTAAAAAGATTGTATATCTTTCCTTAGATGACGCTAGTCATCTTGTGATTATTTGATGATCATTGGAGGTATTTATTTTACAAATCAAATTATTGTTTCTCTTTAACGTCCAACCAACTATTTATGAAACATTAAAGTATGCAAGAGAGAAAATTCTAACATATTATGAATGCCATTATGGGCTATGTGCACTTGCACAGTAGAGACTTTAATTATTATCATCTGGATAATCAAAGATAAATTTCTTTGCTCTCAAGATAGCTCTGTTTTATCTTTGTGTGTGTGTGTTTATCTTTGTTTTCTTCTCTTAAGATAAGAGTATAGGTTAGAAAATTTTAAGCGTCTCCTTCACTGAATATTAGCTTCATCAAGAGAAGAAGAATCTTGACTAACTGAATCCTTCATATGTATAGCATTATGTTTTTAAGTTAGAGATTGAATCAAGACTAAGTACATTCTAGAAAGGATCAAACTTTGACGTGCATGATGAAAGAACGCAGAATAAAAAAAATACAATTTTTCATTAGTTACCACAAAAGCATGTAAAGTATGAAACTCTTAGGATCTTGAAGGGTTAAACCATGTGCTCTTTTGCTTCTAAAACTCACTCTAAGCTAAGTATGCAATTAAAAAAGGAAAAACATACAAAATCCACTGTGCAAATGCTCTATGTGCAAGAACAAGGCTAGGGAGAGTTTTCTCTAGGTGTTTCCTTATTTTGAAATACTTAGAAGTGCCGAAAGAAGATTTCTTACACGAATAGAGATAGCATAACTCACAACGTAAGAGGAAGAGGGAAGCGTAAACCATCCGGTAGTTTTTACATTCGCACAACCACTCCATCTCATGTCTGAATCTTGAGTGCTTTAGATCAGACTAGCCTATCATAGATGATCCAATTGTTAATCATAAATTATATTGGGCTTAATCATAGTACCATTGTGAGCCATACGTCTAATCCGTTTTATAAAACAAAAATACACAATCAGTGGAAGCTCATATTTTGAAATTATTCTAACACCAATTAGATTCAAAACCCAACAATGCATGTCCACATTTTCATGCAAAACAAATACTCTTAACTAGTTGTATCTCCCTGAGATTAAGATTGCATTCTCCAACTGTATCTTCTTGAGATTAACGTTGTATTATAAGGGGAAGAATCAAGACTTAAACTTTGGCTTTAGATTCACAAATAGTTAAGTCAGTGAGGTCTCAAGGAAATAATGTAAAGGAGAAGCATATCTTTACAAGATCTTGATCTCAATATGAGGGGAAGAACCAAGATTTATTTTTTTTTTTTGATTTTGGTTAGCGAATTATTATATTCATAAGGTTTCAAATCTAGAAGTCTTTTTGGTTGGATCCTTATTATTGTCACAAAACAATCTACCAGCCACATCAATTGTTGAGACCGGTCAATGTGACATTAAATTTTGAAGCTGGACTCCACCAAACCAAGTTGGCCATGGGACCATCGTAAGCCAACAAACCCCACGGAAGGGTAGGAGGGAATGGAACAAACCAGCCGGTGACCCAACCAACCAACCAACCCGTCCCCCGCTCCCCCTCCCACTTCTCCTATTTTTCTTCCATCCACACCGTCCATTAAAATCAGACGCCAGAGATTTATCTAGCTTGATTGCTTTAAGAGTATATGCTAAAAAATTATTAAATCTCGTTGGCAGGATAAAAGAATAAATTATGAATATTGTTAATATAAAATTATTCTTGGTATTAAAATAATATAAGATGATCTAACAAGGAGAACAAAGATACCGAGCGGATCTACCGTCTTTCGAAAACCGGGAAGGAAAATCTCAGCTTATCACAGCCGTCCATCCATGCTGATCTCGGGCAAGTACAAGTCATACAGCGGGCAGGGAACAAATCACTTCGGGCGACGCCAAAAAAAAAAAAAAAAGTGGGCTTCCTATTTTACCATATTACCTCTAGCACCAATTTTAAGGAAAAAAATCTAAAAGTCAAAAACGAAGTATCACTCCCACGATTAAAAAAATAAAATAAATTATGGTATTTACTACATGATCAAGTAATATATATTAAATAAATTAGTTATTTAGCAAACTAATACACATATTTTAAAAAATCGATGCACAATTCAAAAACATTGTGTTCACCGGTACACGGTATATGATTAGATGATACACATTTAGTAATTAGTTATTTAGAAATTTAATATACATTTTCTAACAAATTGATACATAATTTTTAAAATATTATATTTACTAGTACACACTATATGGCTGGTAATATATTCTCATCGACTTTTCGATATATACTGCAAACTTATTTAATATACACCTAGCAGTGATTCAATACACACCTTCAGATAAATCGATACACAGTATCTAGAATATATTTTTTACCAGTAATACTATATGGTCAAGTAATACTAAGGCTGCAAATGAGTTGGGTTGACCCGCTTAAACCCGACCCGATTCCACCCAACCTGCTTAAACCCGACCCGACCCGACCCGTTTTAAAGGACTCGTGGGGCCGAGTCGGGTCCTAAAATTGGACCCGTTCTATTTTTCGAATCGGATCTGGGTTTATTGAATTCAAACCCGACCCATTTGAAATTTGGGTAATTTTGGGTTTTCAATTTTACGACCCGATCTGATCCAATCCGAATCTGTAAAATTATTTGGGTGCAAACATAAGTTCTAAAGCCATGATGGGTTGATCCGAACTGGATCCTAATATTTTGGGTTGGGTCAGGTTATACATGGACCCATCCCAAACCGAATGACCCGTTGGGTCACAAATTATAGCGGTGGACCCAATCTTCTATTGGGTCGGGTCCGGGTCCAAAATTAGAACCCGAATAAGGAGCCAGGTTGGGTCGGGGTCAGTCAAGACCCGATCCGACCCAATCTATTTGTACCCCTAAGTGATACGTACCAAGTAAATTAATTATCTTGTAAGCTAATATATACCTTTAGGTAAATTGATATATAGTTTTTATTGGTACTGATACATGGTTTATTAGTTTTGTCTAACATTAAAAAAAATTATATACATATTATTTTTGAGATTCCATCAACTCTTAAGTATAAAGATTCTAGAAAAAAAAAAGGAATTGAAGGAGGAGAAAGAAACTAAAAAGAACAAGAAAAATTTCATAGATGGATAGGCGACCTGATAAGAAAGAGGGTGGATGAAAATGTCGGTCATGGAAAAAAAAAATTTGCACACGGTCTCTCTTTCTTTGGTATACTTAATTTTTTGTTAATTGTTTTTTTAAGTTATAGGTCCGAGTTCTATCTTTATTTAATTTTTATTTTTTTTTTCAAATAGGCGCTGTTAAGTTGGGTGGGCACACGCCTCGTTTGCTGGAGGTAGGGTTTCTAAGAGGACTATAATAGCAGACCCGAATGCTTACCAAACGAATCCTTGACTGACGCGGCAATATGCTATTTGTTATTTTAATGAAGTAGTCCCCCCACTTTCCTTCAAGGGGGCCACATCGGATCGAGAATTATTTGTACATGGTTTGGGCCTTTTAAACAATTTTTTCCCATTTTTTAATTAACAAATTTAAGATATTCTTGCATGAATATCAAATAGATTTTGTGCTCACCTACCGAGCCTCTCTGCACGGTATTTATCGACCTCCAAATCCTCGGCTTCTTCGCTGCTCTCTTTGTTTCGTTGGGATCCAAAAAAGAGAGCAAGAGAGAGATGGGGAGCGATGCGAAGGTGTACACGCTGGAGGATGTCTCGAAGCACAATTCCAACCAGGACTGTTGGCTTATCATCGGCGGCAAGGTATTCTTGGATTTAATCATCGATCTGTGTTCAAAAATCTCATCTTTTGGTATTGTCTTCATGTCCAATTTCGTACGTCTTTGTCTGATTCCATGAATCGATCTCCTGTCTGTGGATCCGTTCTGGGATTGATTTTTGGGGAAAAAGGTGAGATTTTTTTTGGTTGATGATGTGGAGAGAAAGTGGGTCAAAAGGGCAGAGGGGGATTTTTATCTTCGATGGATCGATTCTGTGATACCTTGTAGGGAAAAAGGCGAGGCTTTTTTGATTGGTACTCTCAAGGAGAGCAGATCCCTCTCGGAGGAACCGAAATATTTTGATATACGAGGATTTTTATATACAATCCTTTTGTATCTATAAGTACATAGAAAATATTTTGCTTCATACTTATATTGTGCATGAAAATATCAGGAGATCTGACCGTACTCTAATTGTTTGCACGATTGGTGTATTTGATGAGCAAGAATGGACTTCGTTCAGAGAACACACACAAAAAATAATAATAATAAAAATAAAAAATAAAATCTGAAACATTATATTTTTTTATTAAAGACCTTTGTCTAAAAATTTGCACAATCTTATTTATGTTTTTTACTTGGTATTCGGAAATAGTAAGGATGGCTTGGTTTCCTGCCAGTGAATGCTATTCATCTTAACATGGAATAGGTTAGAAAAATGAAAAAAGTAAAGAGAGCACACCTGCTGATGGTTATGTTTTGTCGAGTCAACACTTGTATGCTGTTAATCTGGTGGGGCTTCATTTCAGTTGCACCTCTAATGGCAAACCCTTCCTAAATTGCAGTTGGTATTAGTAGATGTTTAGTGGCTTTGCCTTTTTAAATATCTCTTCACGTGCATTGTCAAGCTTGTTTTTGTGATGAGTCTGTTTGCATGTGTTCTACAATCCATCCAAATGCTACTTGCCTTTACATTCTTTCTGTTATCTTCATGACACTCTTACTTTGCTGTCTTTCCTGCCCTCCAAAATGAATTTTGTAGCTTTGTTGATTGAGCCAATGATTCTACAGATCATTCTTTTATTGGCTTTTCTATCTTTTCTAGAAAACCTCATCTTACAAAGGCAGCTAGATTTTATTGCTTGTTCCAATAGCTTTGCAATGATCTAAATGCTAGTCTGGTTTTCTCAATTGCCCTCGTACATAGGCAACACAGGACCAACTTATATATGTTGTAATACCTAAAGGTTGTCCAGATGGCTAGCAATCCAGTTTCCCATGGACGTGTTTTTGATATTGTCTTTGAATATCACAACAAAGACACATGCTACTTCATGCATTATGGAATAATCTTTATCTGTAGTTGATTGTGTGTTTCAAAAGGGGGAAATAAATATTGCAATTCCCTACACTTTTACACACGCAAATGTTGTGCATCCCTATGTGACATCAGTCATAATTGATTTTTATAGTCTAATGATAGTGTGTGTGTGTGTGTGTGTGTGTGTGTGTGTGTGTGTGATTTTTATAATCTAATGATAGTGCGTGTGCGTGTGTGCGTTTGCGTGTGCGTGTGCGTGTGTGTGATGGCTCATTGGTAGATAGT
>JAOXJJ010000263.1:13247341-13259368 GCA_025769935.1 Phoenix roebelenii | reverse complement strand
TGATGATATGGATGATGCATCCAAGTGTTACTTAGCTATTTGTAATATTCTTCACCTTTAGAACATGTTTCACACACTCAAGCCATTACATCATATATCTCATAATAACGTAGGAAGTATCATGCTGGTGATTAATCAATAATACTAGGTGTCTTATGCTCAGTTATTCATTCCATATGATGTCCCATACCTGGGTGAGATCAATACTGTAAGTCTTGGATTCAGTTGAGGAGGTGGTGGAAGATGAAAGGATTAGCCTAGTCACATGATCTCAAGATTTTTCTGGATACAGCAGCTGTCCCGTCCCAATGGGGACTCCAATCTAGTGAACAAGCATCTCCACTACATCCACCATTTCAAGTGCACCTCACATGATCCCAATATTTTTCCAGATACGACAGCATGTCTCAGCAGTATCTGATTGGAGACTCCAAACTAGTGACCAAACAGCTATCTCCAGAACATTAACCATTCCAAGTGCATCTCACATTTGTATAAAATAATCTTTCATACATACCACAATTTGACACCCCTAACACAACCCTAAATTACAATCACCCTAAATTACAATCATAGGCCGAATATGCGAAAGAGTGACTAGTCTAGTACAAAGCAAGGGAGGAAAAAAAATAAAAAAAGAGGTAAAAATCCAATGATAATACTAAAAAAATAGAAGAAAATCTATGGGTCAAAAGCTGACAAGTGTCCAGGCTAAAATACTGATTTCAGTGGCCTTAGCTGATGGTGATGATTTCTCGGACATGGTCGAACTTTGTATGCTAGTCATCCACATAAGTAGCTAGACGTCTTTTAGATATTCTTCCTTGAGAAGGCTATTAAATTGTATGTTGGGTAGAAGCTAGCCGTACCATAGGAGGGTCCCCCTGTAATTCTATTTTGTAAGTCACAGCTTTTATTAGGAAACTAGCATATCCTGGTTGTCATGATGTGACAAAGACTAGTTTAAATACAGGGGATAAAAAAAAGTCTTGAACCAAAAAAAAATTGCATGCTGCTGCTACATGCCTCAGTATTTTCATATATAAGTTTCTATCATGTATCATTGGATAAGTAAAGAAATTGTGAGTTGATGCAGGTTATCACAAGTAAAGAGATGCTCACCTTCATATATGGACAAGAAGCACAACCACCATGAATGGAGCATCCTTCACCAGCTGTCACACCAGGAACAACAATCAGTTTAGCAAGATCATTTGCTGTAATAGAATCCAGCCCATGGGATCCATTCACTGAGGTTTTTGACACTGAATCTGATGAGACTGGGAACACAATCTCTACTTTAACTTTTGCTCTTCCATAAGAGGACTCACTGGAACCTAGTAATCCACGAACTGCAGCCACAATGGAAGTCACCATTCCTGACTCTGTTCCTAACACAAACTGAAGGTGATCATCCCGGTTCCTGTCCAAAGCTTCCTGCACCCGAATTTTAATGAAATCTAATATATTCTGGGTAGAACCCACAATTCCCATTCCTCTCCTCTTTGCTTCCATTGCCAAAGAGAACATTTCTCCAGGAACTTCAAAGTGGGCCGTTAGGAATGCATCACAGTAGAGTTCTTTTATCCTCTCCACAACTTCATGCCCAAACATGTCATGTACAATACAGTTACCATCCTGTGAAATAAATTTATAAGCAATTTTACACAAATCATACTAAAGTAACCAAAAAAGAAAATCAGATTCACTGGATAATAAATTTGAGATAGAAATTTCCACAGATTTCACATCAACAATTTTTTGTTAACTAAAATATCATCAGTCATATTAGGATGGTGTATGAAATATCCCCATAGAAGACTCCACCAAAAGTTTTAATACCCAATTAATCAAAGCAGTTCAACTCATCGTCAGTGGAGAACACCTAACTATATAGAACTTCTTCCCCTACAAAAAAACCTCCAACAATTCTACCTCAACTTTTGTCCATCTGTTTTTGTCACCAACAGTATTCAGGTATTCATAGCATGAAATAGAAATCATCAGAAATCCATCTTATCAAATCATTAAATGTAACAGTCATTGTAACATTATGTTCAGAAATCTCTTAAAAAGGAAAAGAATATCCTTGGATAAAGTCTTCTACCTGGACGCTTTTATCCGACTCCTGGAATCTGTGTCAAATACATATCCAAAACAGATATCAGACGCGTCGATATTTATGAAGTTTTCTTAGGTGCAACTCTAAAGATTATTAGAGATTAGACTCTTCCAATAATGCATTTTCCCACTATAATGGTGTGAAAATTGAGTTTTTATTCTTCGTTGAGATTGGCCAATAATAGAGGTATTAAAATATTAAAATATCAATTTTCCAAAATCCTTGGACAAATTGGGAAGTTAGGATGAGAAACATGCATGTTGGAAGACCTTAATAAATAGTAATGAAAAATGGAGGTTATCACTCTAACAATGGTTAAGTGATGCACATAACAAAAGGAGATGCCAGAAGGCATGCACGAAGAAAAGTGTGATTTCATTTGTGTGATTGTTATTGTTGAAAAGGATTCAAAATCAAAATTCTTAATACAAAGCCAAGGTGTTTGGAATTGTAATATAAGGTTCCTTGAGATTTTCAGTCCTCTACCAATGGAAAGTTTCCGGTTTGTCAATTACAATACTTCGAATTGCATTTTGTGTTTGTTCTCTGTAATTTCCAGTTCTATTACCACTTCAATGGTATACTAGAGTTCTAACATGCATCATCACATGAGCTTCGGGAACGAACAGTTCAAGCACCTGCACATTTTCTCATATAGGAACTCATTTCACTAACCAGCCGATTTCACACCTTGTGTTCTCATAACCATAATGATCAAGCTTTTTCCCAACTATTCACATGAGTTTTATGAATCCTCATTCGCCAAGCATTCCTATTTAGGGCTGTCTTCATGTAATTTAAGCTCTTACATATTCCTTCGCACAACTTCCAACCATGTCAGTTTAGGTCTTTCTCCTCTTCCTACAAACTTCCACAAAGACTGAAGTACTCCTTACCGGAGCTCCCTTAGTTCTTCATTATACATGCCTATAGTATCTCAATCAACTCTCCATCACTGTGTATAAATTCTGCAATTTTTATAGCTCCTCTCATACTAACTTCTCATTCTAGGATTCCTAATTTTACCACATCCATCTCAAGCTTCTTAGTCCTACTACATCTTGTTTTCCTGAACCCTCATTAAGTTTTTATTTTCCAAAATTTGAGCCATACAGTATTGTAGGTCTTGTTGTAGCTCTGTTGCTTTTTTGCCCCTTCAAGTCACCAGGGTATGTTTTGAACACATAATACCCTAAAACACCTCTCCGTTGCATCCAATAATTTTTCAGTAGTACAAATATTACTTTGGTGTATATATATAGTCTAGAGCTATCAAAGAGTATGTGAAATGTAAATCTTTGATGGGAATAGTAAATTTTTAAAATATCAAGCCTTTAAAGACCCAGATTCATACTATTGCAACAAAGTCTGGTACAAAAGAACTTCCATGTCAAAGCAACTAAGAATTAGGTGAACTAGGTCCTAAATTTTCAATTGGAAATGATTTATGTTCATTTCCATAAGCATTTCGAAATAACTTGGAAGAATTTGATTTGCATGTATTATCAAACATTAGAAATGTTAATATGTTGTGAAAATTATTCAAGACTTGCTTCCACGAAAGCACATTTAGAAGAAGGGCAATGTCAAAAACCACTTCAACTGTTCACTATGAATAAATAAGTGACGTAGTTACAATAGACAGGTAGGAAGTAACATATCTTGAATATGCAGCAGAACATACGTTATTCAAGCAGATTGGTTTTTGAAAGTAACAAACTGGAACTCTGAAGGAGCAAATGTATAATTGAAAAAAGATTAGATCAACAGAAGGAATCAATAAGGGAAGAAATGCAGTTATTACTGAAAATGCTAAAGTGATATATCGATTGAAAGTCACTTGACTGCAGATTGCCACGCAAAACGGGATTTGATTTACCTGATAATAATGCAGACGGGGTAATAGTGACTTTATGGAGTTCCTATTATGTTCTGGATGTATCTCTGCAATTTCTTCATCTGACATGCTAGCCATTTGGCGAAATAACTCTGCGATATTCGCACCCATGTAGGAATCAGGACCATACCAGACATCTAGATCTGGTATTTGAACAAATGCCTGAGAAGGTATTTTATCAGGGATCTTATAGATGAATTAAAGAACAATAATAAATACATATATCACATAATCAAGGAAAAAGCAAGTAATTTTAGCCTACTTCAGAAGTGCAATAAACAAAGTAGGATATTCGACAAATTATGGGCCTCTTAGCAAAAACAAATAAGCAATACAGTCATGAAGTCTTGAAATGTGATCTAAAGCTTACCAACCTGCAATATGGTTGGCACAACATTAGAAGATGTACAAGTGATAGTTGGCACCAGTTCATGTCCTTGTGCTTTTGTCTCTAAGGCAGTATTTATGTAGATCACATGCAAGGAAGGGGGTGACTTTGAGGCTGCCACAAGAAAATCCATATATGTTGGACTTGCTGCAGCATCTGCTAAAGAGCAACCAATCTGTTCATTTGACATCCTGTATACACCAACCTGCATGAAGTCTGTCATGCTTAGTATCCTACTTGGTGTTTTTCTATCAAGTGTCAATTTTGTTTGAAGATAACTGAATGATAAAGACAAAACAGAAGATAATTTAAACAATCTAAAGGGAGCTTTTGTCAAAGTATGTTGTCCTCTTAGATTACAATCAGAGTATGGTGCTTAATATATACAGCTACTGAATGGTATTTGTTGTTCTTAAAAATTGAATTTGACATGCCAGGATGTTTGCAACCATGATGACCAAGGTTGCTAAGGCAGGAAAGCATATGTCGCATATATTCTTGGTCGTCAAGACAGCCAGTCCCTAGTCGCTAGGGGCCCCTACCGCCTATGCACCATTTAGGTGATTAGGCTGACTTCCTTCTGTCTCAGGTAGTCCTTTCAAAAAAAGACAAAAAATCATAAAAGGTTAGAACATAAAACAACTAATCCCTTTTTTACAAAATCATGAGTATACATCGCCTAATAAACCTTAAGTCATAAGTACAAATAGCCTAATAAACCAATAACCTATAAGAGGAAGATTAATCAAAACCAAGGCATCATTTTATCACATATGAGACCAACTAGATAAATACAAGGGGGGGACAGGGGAAAACAGATAAAAAACCAAGTGAAAAAGTGAGGAAAAGAAGAAAAAGGCAAAAACCGAGGAAAGAATATGAGAAAAAGATGAAGACAGTAAGTGGAAGAAGAGATCTGGACAAAAGAAATGAAGGAAGGAAGAAAGAAAATAAGAAGGAATAGAAAAGAAAGAACAATTAAAAGAGAAAGAGAAGAAGTGGAGAAGAAGAGAAGAAGAAAAATGAAGAAGAAAAGGGAAGGTGAAGAAGGAAAGCAGAGGATATTGGAGAAAATGGAAAATTGAAAAAATGGAAAAACTTACTTTGGGTAGTTGGATGGCAACCAGCAAACTGCTGGGTAAGCAGGTGGCAGAAAGTGAAGGGCAGCTTTGCCCTAGTGTGCATTGAAAGAAAGGAGCAGGATAGATCAGGTGCATTGAGGGATTCTGAATTATGAAAGTTATAAGTTATGGTTTTTTTCACTCCCTATACTTTAAGTCACAAAAAAGACAAAATTAATAAAAAAAGGGAGGGCAATTACAAAGTAAGGGGTTAAGTAATACTGTATGAACTTTCCTAAGCAGCCATTGCCCTAGCAGTTCAGCCTCTCTAGGCACTTAGGCAGACCACCCAGGTGCCTAGGCACCAAGTTTGACATCCCTGCATATATTATTGGATCTTGTTGAGCATGTTCTCCAACTAACATGGTATTGGAGCCCAAACTTACATATGAGAGCTTGAAAAAGCATCATCAAATATTCGCTTATCCATCTGGCACCTCTATATCCCAAAAGAGAAAATAGTAGCATCATCGTCAACCAGGGTCTTCTATCATAGCTCAAACATGTCAGCGAACTTCCACCTTAAAAGTTGAAAGCCACCTGGCCATCAGAACTGTGGACAATCTTACAAAACCATCAGACTTCAGTACAGAATTTCCAAAGCATTATATGTCTCCTATTAGATGCCTGATAGAGAATTAAAATCCCATCCATTGGCCATTCTTCATATATACCACCAAATGCCTGATTTAAATATTTCAATCATATCTTTCCATATATTTTACTATGAGGTTGCAATTCTTAGGGCTGTTTTGACCTATCTCTTTTCAAAATAGTAAAAAGATCAGAACTATCAGCTAAGTGAGTTTGACCAATTCATCCACTCAGCTGACCACCCATAACCTACCAGTTGGATCCAAATCCAATCAGATTTAACAGTTAGACTTCTTCCCTTTCCATTCTGCTTCAAATGTTTCACTAGTTTTGCCATCTGGCACCTCTATATCCCAAAAGAGAAAATAGTAGCATCATCGTCAACCAGGGTCTTCTATCATAGCTCAAACATGTCAGCGAACTTCCACCTTAAAAGTTGAAAGCCACCTGGCCATCAGAACTGTGGACAATCTTACAAAACCATCAGACTTCAGTACAGAATTTCCAAAGCATTATATGTCTCCTATTAGATGCCTGATAGAGAATTAAAATCCCATCCATTGGCCATTCTTCATATATACCACCAAATGCCTGATTTAAATATTTCAATCATATCTTTCCATATATTTTACTATGAGGTTGCAATTCTTAGGGCTGTTTTGACCTATCTCTTTTCAAAATAGTAAAAAGATCAGAACTATCAGCTAAGTGAGTTTGACCAATTCATCCACTCAGCTGACCACCCATAACCTACCAGTTGGATCCAAATCCAATCAGATTTAACAGTTAGACTTCTTCCCTTTCCATTCTGCTTCAAATGTTTCACTAGTTTTGCCTTGTAATTCTGAAACTTGTTGTGCTGTGATTCATGAGATTCATTTAATTCACAAAACAATTTCTAACAAAATCCAACAGTATGGACAAAATCTCTCTTGGAATTTTTTTTCTTGGATTACTAAATTAATTTGCCATGTAATAACTCTGGCAAAATTTTCTTGGTGTTTGACCTCTTACAACCCATTTTACACCCATTTTTCATTTTTTCTCTCTTATTCTAATTTATTGGCGCTGGCTAGTGTTCTATAACCTCTATGGTGAAGTATTTTAGTTTTACTGTTATTAGAGGATTATTAAAGCTAAACTGTTATTCTTTGGTTTATGGGCTTTCTGAATTCTACTTTTTGGCATTTTGCCCCATCAATGATCCCCTATCAAATGACTTTCTGCAGTTATAAAACTACTTAGCCTATTTGGATGTTTTCTCTTGTTTCTACTTCTAATCTTATTCGGAGTTACATTCTTATTTGGAACCTCTTTGTTGCACCAAGTGTTCAAAAATTGGAACACCCACACTTTGTTCCCCTTCTTATAGACTTGGCTGGACATGTATGCAAAGTTTCATCATGGCTGTGCCAGCCCCAAGTATCAATGTCAACAACATCAGCCATCATCATAATCAATGAGACCCATTAACAGCTCCTTTTGCCACTACCATACTGCTGGAAATATCAAGATGAGAATGCCAAGTTCATTAGGATGAGGTTGCACCAAAGCTTTGCTAATTTAGAAACTTTCTATCACTGACGGTTCTTCCAAAAGGAAATCATCCAAACTCCAATCGTTGCTTGTTTTGCTGCACCAGGGGCGTTCAAGGTTCCTCTTCAGCCATAGAGTCCCTTTAAATGAATATTTTTTAGCACTTTCACTGCATGAAATGGATTATTTGTTGCCATAACTAACACTAGCGGCTTTGTTTCTAGCTCAATTTCCACCTCAAGCATGTTTATCTTCTTTGGTGTATCAGATCTGCTTGGCTTCTTGATTTGGATGTATTTAATAATTGTACCAGATTAACTTTATCTCTTAACTTTCAGATTTAATATACAGTTTATTTTAGTCTCTCAGAATGGCAGTACAGTTCCACTTTCTAGCACCACTCATTGTTTTCGACATTATCCACATTCCAAATTTGGCATGAATATAACTTATATCAACCAGCATGTAGTGTCATTGCACAGACTTATTCCATTCTTCTTGATTCTATAATTAAGCTTAGGTGTTGTGTTAGGCTTTGTGGACTTAAGCTATATTAATCGCATGCCTCCATCTTATTCCTAATCCAAGTCTCCTTCTCATCTTCTCCCTAATTTACATCAGACCGGACATGGGTAGTTGGTTAGCTCCAAATTGCCTAGGCCATGTTTCTTACTCTTATCACTTTTTTTATGAAAAGTAAGTTTCTACTAAATAATAGAATTCTCCTTCCACTCAAGTTATTATCTTCTTTTGATCTTGTCTTCTAATCTTCTGAATAAATCTAAACTAGAACTGCAGAATTATCCACTTAAAAGCAAAGTTATAGAATGTATTTTTGAAAAATAAAAACCAAGAAACAAAGATCGATTTTTATATCAGCTGCTGCAACTGGAAAATCACCATATCTATTTTGCTATAAAGCAAAAATAGGGAGGATTATTTCTTCATATCTCCTCATAGAGCGCATAAATCAAATATTAAGTGTGGGAACATCTCGGAGTTAAATGCATGGGGTGAATGTCCATAACACCAAGTCTTTTGCTTTGTAGCATCAAATAAATAAGTGCTCCATATTCAACTATCCTCTTCTCAAACCCTTGATACCAACTCCATTTTACAGTTATGCAAGTAAAATAATAGACATTATTCACCCACTTTTCAATGGTCCGGTGTTAGCATGTATACTAGCATATCTACAAGCATGATAATTTCATACAAGACTACCTCTGTTAAGGTACACATAGAATCTAATCATGAATCATAAGAAATTGTCAGTCACTCAACTACTGCCAGACAGATTTGAGCAAAGCATCTAGGTTTTTTTTTTCCTTGCAAATGCATGTGGTTTTTATAAGATAAGTAGAGGGCATACAATATTCATGTATTTATGTTAAACAACTGAATATGTACAAAAAGCAAAACAAGCAATGTTTTCTGATACACTTAAAATAAAAATAATATAATTTAGTTATAGAAATACCTTCTCAAAACCAGCTTGATCAAGTATTGCACGAACATTTTCTGACATAAAGTCCACACCAAGTACAGTGATATACTGGCATCCAGCTTCTGCCATCTTGACAGCTGTATCTGCCATTACTAATGAATCAGATATGTGGATGTGAGGCCATTGCTTCCGAGCAGCAGTTAAGATGCCTTGGACCTCTGGATCCATATAAAAGTGTGCAACAACACCAATTTTCTTCTCCCTCAGCACATTAACAAGTTCCTTAATCTTCAACTCATTAGGAGATAGAAACATTGCCTGCAATCACAAACGAAGCTTTTGTTTGTGTTGGAACTATATTGTAGTAAAACAGAATCTCCTTTTAACAGGAAGTTAATGTCTATCAGAGCTTTTGTTCATCTCTTTGTCTTACACTTAACACTAGGTATATGGATTTATGTTATGCTAAGACATAAAGATTATCGAAGTGCCAGCAAGAACTTTGTGACTAGTAAACAGCAGTAACAGTTATTGTGACAAACAAACCAAAACTCATGTCAACAGTATACAGACAAGAGAAAGAGTTGAAAGTGAAAGAGGGAAATCTAACACAATATATCAAAAGGCAAAAATTGTTCAAATTTTCATTTAACATGATGCCTAATAAAAGACAAATCACATAACATATGATACAAGTCAACAATACATCTTGGTTGATAATAACATCTATTTCCATTGAAGACAATCTACGAATTTGTACAACCAGTAATAAGGTTTCTGAATAATAGAGTAGTAATCATCATTAATGGATATGGTCTCTTTGATTGTGATGGAGCAAAGTCACACTCATTCTCTCAAGCTCCATTTCCAAAAAAGTGCTTCTGAAGGTTAGCTAAGAAATTTTAAGATGAGGTCGAAGAATAGTTAGTTTCCACTCATTCAATAAATCAGTCTGAAAAGATGATTTTGGTGCGCTAAACCTTCCATAAAATATCAAAATTTTAGGTTTTTCTTTAAACAATATTGCTTTCAGTAATGCAAAATTTTAAGAAAGGTTGATAGCAGTTGCAACCTATAGCAGTAAAAAGACACCCAGAATATAAACAAACAAGATAAAATGTGGTGACAAAAGGTCATAGGGTTGCAAACAAATGATATCTCTGTATCAAAAAATCAAAATGGTGTCATATTCAAATAAAATTTAGTGTAAGGGATGAAATATGCAACCCAAATTATCATGATGGTCAATTTACTGCAAGAAACTCGAGAATATAAATAAAAGACAAACATATTACTGATATGTTGCTATTCTAAGCTAATAAAATTACAATAAGCCAAAAACACAGTTTTCATGTAATACTCTTGTATCATAACTGAGCCTTCAATGCCAGTAAATAAATAGAACCAAAGATTTAGGGGTCAAGGCATGGACCCACAAGGTACAGTACGTACCATGTTAAGGGGGTGGTATGGGAAAAGTGAAGAAGAAAATGGAAAAGTGTACTGAGCAATGCCACACAACGCGGACCAGTACGTGCATTTTAGGGTTTCGATCTCAAACAAGGCAGATTCCTAAGTGCCTAGATGGGTGCCTAGCTGCCTAAGGGCCGCTACTGTCTCAAGAAAACACTTTATTCTTTGATTTATTAAAGGCATTATATTTTTAGCTTGTTATATCTTTGAGTATATAAATATTAATTACTTGAAGTGAAGAAGTGGAGTGCATTTTTTATTATAACTTGAAAGCACATCTTCTAACCACATAAAATGATATTATTTTAGGATCACAACCATAGTCGGCGGAACCGTTCCGAACCGAACAATTTCGGTTGTTCCGAGCCATACTAGTGGCTTACCGGTACGGTTCCGGCAACGAAAACAAAACCCGTTGCCGGAGCCGAAGAAGGAGAAGTAAAGAGAGAGCAAGCGGGAGAGGGACAGGGCAGGACTCCGGTGGAGGGCTGGCGAGGTTGCAAGAGGTGAGGCCGCGGCCGGTTTCCCTGTTTCGAGCGAAATAGAGGTCCAGCCGCGGCTTCAAAAATTTTGCAATTTTAAAGTGTTCAAAACAGGAGAACCGGCTGCGGCCTCGCCTCCCGCGGCCTCCGCCATCCCTCCACCGGCGTCCCTCTCTCCCCCTTCTGTCTCTCTCTTTTCCTCTCTCCCACAATACCGTGTCCTCTCCTCTATTGGTATAAGCCCGGCACAGCCCGTATGGACTCGTGCTGCCGGAAAACCAGTACGGTGCCCGATACCAATTCCTCCGACCTTAATCACAACCATTCCTATATACATTTCCTAATCAAACAAATAAGTACAACATTTAACTCTTTCTAGCAGTCCCGTTGAACCCTCTCCATCATGTCTGGTTTCCTTTTTTCCCTTTTTTTTATTTTATATTTCTGCTCTCCATCCCTGTTTTCATTTCCCCCCTCCAGTCATTTTCTCTCATTTTTTCCCTCTAATCCTCTTGCTGCTTCATTCCTCCAAACACAAAAAAAAAATGCAGGAAGCAGGCAACAGGTGGGTCAGTTATCACCTTCAGTTCTTCCCTTCTTTTTCCTTTTCATTCCTTCTTTTCGTATCTCTATGATTCTACATACGGAAACACATGAAGCAAATTAATTCTCAGTGCCTTTTTGCTTTAATCACCTGCCTGGCTGCCTAGGCATTCTGCTTTGGTCTTTAGGGGGGACGTTCTCAGGACCACCTTCAAGAATTGACAACCTTGAATGTATGTAACAAGTATCCTTAAATTACAATTTCAATGGTACCAAGATTTTATCTTAGCACAAATTAGGTCATCTAAGACTGAAAGAACATCAACCCATATGATCAACTATTCTTACATAAAAACATATAAATGGTAAGGATACTGATGAAGAAAAACGATGGATTGCTTACATTGTATGCAATGGGAAAAAA
>JAOXJJ010000263.1:13217284-13239725 GCA_025769935.1 Phoenix roebelenii | reverse complement strand
TTATTAATTATCAATAAATCTAACATAGAATTTATTAATAATTAATATATTTTTTATATAGCCAAACATACTCGAATTTATTTATAATGAGAAATATATCTTCTAATATATGGTTAATTAATTTAAAAATATTTATTAATTTATATAAATATATTTTAATATTTGAAATCGTCATGATTATATAAGTGGGCCATAAATAGCCAACAAATGAATCAAGAAAAAAATGCTATAATTTGAATTGTTTATTCAAGAGTATTATTAAAAATTTGGTAATATTTTCGTATAAGATTACTTCCAACCAAATATAGTAATCTCTTTTTTTAAGTATTTTTTCATCAAGCAAATATAGTAAAATTTATTTTTTCGTAAAAATTATGAGCTTATCTTATAACTTAACCAGATGAACCACTTGATGAGGTTAAAAAATTCGACGGACCACTTGATAACAAAAGACAGGCACGTGGAATTCAAAGTTGGGTCGCCGTCATGATTGCAATATTAAGTAGGCTAAGAGACGCAAGCAAAAAAAAAATGGAAGGATAATAGATGGTGATGGATTCCAACAGTTTACAAATTCTTCTTGTGGGGATAATGGCTAACGAATCATTCAATTGTTGAGGATAGAACAAGACGAAGAGAATTGGTCAAGGCATATCAAATAGGAACCAGTTTGGTAACTGGCATGATCTGCAAAGAAGGCATAAGACGAACTCAAAGACCCCAATATAAATATATTTGGAGGCCTCAATTCATAAATAAGAAAAGAGATAATATTTTTTTTTAGGTAAGAAATACATCCCAATATAAATGTATTTGAGAGCATTAATACATTTATAGCTATAAAGATACTTAGTATTTGAGAGCCCCATATGCATTGGGGGCCTCAATGCATTTGGACGCTCACATTAGAAATCACTATAATAAATACATTTGGAGACCGGGGTCTTAGGCGACCGTCTCAGTCGCCTAAGGGTTGAACTGGCCCAGGATCTACATAGCCTTCTCCTCATATGAGTCTATTAGAGGCTTGGAGGAGCAATGTAGAGGAGTTTGACTAAGTTGTAATAACATGAAGTGACATCCACAATCCCTTCTTACCAACATCTAAAGAAAAAATTAATACATCTAAAATCTCTTCGACCGACATTGGTATTGTGGTGAAGAATCAAGTTTTTTATTTTGAGAGTTTTAAGAAGAAGAGTTTTTAATAAAAAAATTTAATTATTTGATAACTATATTTCACAACAGTGAAATTTTAATATATTTTCGTAATCAAATAAAGTATTCTTAATTCTAAATTTTTTATTTTATACATTTTAATTTAAATAATATATTAAATCATATTAGTCAAAAGAGTGTGATAATATTATTATAGTATTATGATATTATAATAATATAAAAATATAATAATATATTATTATACTATATTATATTAAAAATTTTGCATGACCATTATCATTATTAAAATAATAAAATGAAAGAATATTATAATATTTATATATAGTAGTAATAATATTATAATATAATATAATTAATCATATTATTATATTGTCATACATTATGATAATAATATTATATTATATTATACTGGAATAATATATTATAATTATGTTATTATAATACTATTTTTATTATATTATATAATGTTATAAAAATTTAGTATGGGTGTTTTCATCTATTTAGAATTTTCATTAAAATGAAAACAACTTCTTGTGTTTTTCCAATTGGTGTTGTTACTTAAAAGCTCCAAATTGTAGCTTTCTCCTAGCAAACTTTCTTCTACTTTTTGAGAGAATTGAAAAAAAAATTATTAAATACCTCAAAATCATTCAAAAAAGCTCTAACCCTCTAAGAAGTGTTTTATTAACTATGTAACTGCAATACTAATGGAGCACATTAAGGAAAAGCTCCAATTTGGAGCTTTTGGAGAAAAGCTCTACTTAGGTTAGCATCAAGAAATCCTAGAAAGATCTTGGATATTTATTCTGGGCCAAAGAACCAAATAATATTTTTCGACTATCTTTTTTGAGTGAGATCTTCGATTGTTGCAGATAGTATCAAAACGGACTTAGCTTATAGCCTATATAGACTAGGAAATACTATAATAAATTTTTACTAGGTCTAACCATAGGCTGATCATAGTGTTTTTAATTGGATTTAATTAGGCATGGATCCTTAGCATAGAAAAGATGCTAGGATTTCAACATTGTGGGTATCGAGGTCCTGCCAATCTCATTAGCTCTATTTAGAGTTTCTTTTCATCACCACACTAGAGAGCCTAAATCTCTGATCAAAGCCATTGCCAGAGTTCTTCGATTTTCTTCCAAACACTGACCACTACTAACATCGTTGCCACTGCCAATCATCATCGAAAGCCAGGTAAGAACTCGACAACCTCTGGTTAACTCTTCTCTCCCTCTTTTGTTATCTTTGGAAGCTCGATTCTTGTTAGCAATTGCTAGATTTTTGGCAGAAAAAAAATGATGTCCTATTTTTCTTGTTTTCAGAAAACCAACCATTTTTCTTTCAATTTCGGTTGCCTCTATTGCTAGCGCTGATCGCCATGGGCTTTTCTCGATTCCCCATGGTGGCTGGAAGCCATGGCCAAAGCAACGGCCACCACGATGTGTTAGTTCATAGTTTAAGGGGTCAAAACCCCTATTTTGATCAATTTTAGGCCGCCTGCTGCCTGTTGTCGTTGGCTGCTTGTTGGTTGGCTTTGGGTTTCCTAACCCAGGAACCACCTGCAGCTACCCTCTTTCTTTCTCTTTCTTAGTTCTCTCTTTCCATCCTTTCTCTCTCTTATTTCTCTCTCTATTTGAATTGTCTCTCTCTAGGATTGTTGGACTCGGTGAGGATGCTTCTTAGTGAATTTTGGATCAACCATGATAAAAGGGTCCTAATTCAAGATCATCGGGCGGTGTGCCAGCCCCCACTCCGGTTCTTGCCAAACATTGATAGATTTGGTCATCCTCGATCTGTATTGAACCATCTATACCCTAGTTTGAATATGATCAGATGAGTTTTTTCTTTATTAGACTAACTGAAGTGTCGAAAACCTCTGCTTGGTCGGTCCTCTAAGGATGTTGGAATTTAAGATTTTTATTTTTAAAATAATTATGATAAAATTTTAATGAAAAATATAACTTTTGAATATTAGGCTTCGAAAGAAATTTTCAAAATTGTTTGGATATGGTTTCGCTTGCAAGGTAAGTAATATAACTTCTTTCTAGATTTATCAACAAATTATATAATATTTATATTATTGCATTTTGAGTCATTATTTGTGATTTATGAACTTGAAGCATAGTATTTATTTGTTGAATATCTCTTATTATGGAATATTATTGATGCATGGTCGAAGGCATTGATTTTATTATAGATTATGTTTAATTAAATTCGATATCGAATGGTTTTTTTTCTTCGATTTGGATCATGAAATCAATTTATGGAAAGAGAGGTTTGATTTAAGATGATTTTGTAGCCTGCTATGTATCAATACTCCGCTAGTGGGGGTTATGTGCTAGGACGTCAATACTCCACCAGTGGGGGTTATGCGTTGATACGTCGATACCCTGCTAATGGGGGTTATACGCTGGTACATCATTATCCTGCTAGTGAAGGTTATGCATTGGTACATCAACAACATGCCAGTGGAGATTGTGTTGGTACATCAATATCCCGCCACTGGGGCTACGCACTAGTACATCAATATTTTGCTAGTGGAGGTTATGCATTGGCCTATAGATACCCTGTCAGTAGGAGTTATACGTTGGCATATCGATATCCCACCAGTAAGAATTATATGCTAGCACTTTGATTATTATTAAGCTCATATTTTGGCCCAGCCACAGAGTATAAATATGTCCATAGTTTATGATTGTCGAGATAACTTGATCGAATTTGAATTTATGAACGAAATTTGAATTTGAGAAAGATTAGATTTGAGATGCATATTGTTTTGATAATGCTATATACTAAGATTTGGTCTTGAATTAATGTAATCCATATGCTTATTTTCTATAAATAATTATTTAATTTATTGTCTAATTAATCCGATTAAAGTGTTCATTGCTTACTAGGGCTCTATAGCTTATTATTCTATATCTTACTATTTTTACATATACTAAAAACTAAGATGGCACAGGGTTATAATCGGAAGAGTGATTAAAAGCCAAATTTGAACATCTTTAATTTAAATCAGAATTTGACTAGAGTTTGATGTAAGATTTTTTTTTTGAATATTGTTGATTTTGTAAGATATTAAAATTTAGTTCTAATTATTTAAATTAAAATTTGAATATTAATTATTTAAATTTATTTTGTTGTTTGCTTTATGCGTGACAAGATGTTTTGCAAACTTGTAGAAAAAATTTCTTATAAGTATGCAACGGTTGCCGCGACCCGGATCAAGGGTGTGACACAAGTCACTATAACCAAACCACAAATGCCCAGGTCCTCTTGAACTTGACACTGCTGCATCATTACCCAGACACAATGTGCACATTTTTCATAAGAAACCATGACTCACCACTCCGTAAAAAATATTTCTGCAATCTATTCACCCAGTTTCCAAAAGCCACATACTGCGGCCTAACATCCTTTCTCTTCCATTGGACACCTATTCCTCCGTATATTGCAACATTTACCAGATTCTAGACAGGTTAAGTGGCATGGCACGCGAGCAATCGTCACTCCGACCAGCCTAGAATCTTATAGCCAACAGTATTAAGATAAAGGAAACAAAAAGTTTTGGATAAAGGCAATTCTACATTGCTAATAATTAACATGACAAAAGGCACTCTCCAACTAATCATCTTCCAATGAAATTGTTTCACTCTCAGACTGAACAATTTCAAAGAGAAAGAAACTCACCAGATAATGTTTATTGTTTATTAACTATATAAATGATTGATGCTGTCGATCACAGTTAAAAAAAAAAAAAGCAGATTCTCTCCACGAAGAAACTGCGTTAAGATGATGCAGCTGGGAAAATGACACAGTAAAAGAATATGTACCTACATTGAATGACCAGTAAAAAATTGCTCACCATACAAGGGACAACACAAAAATTGTCATATTCCAACACAGGACAGAACTTGAGCCTGATAAAATGATAGACGAATTTTGCTGTACACTAACATAAAATATATACAAGGCAACCACTACCATGTAGTAATTATCTAAATTATACTATATGCCAGCATTCACATCTCTTGACTCAGATTTAAGTCCTAATGAGGCCTTCATCATGCGAAGTCCTCCACTCAAGGTCCGCCGTACCGGTACCGGTCAACGTACCGGTGGGAACCCGGACCGGTACGAAACCGATCCTGTACCGGTCCGTACCGATGGCGTACCGGTCCGTACCGGTGGCGTACCAGTTCTTCAATAATAAACTACCGGTACCGGATTTCATGCTGATCCGATACCGGTCCCAGACCGGACCGGTACGGCAGACCATGCCTCCACTAACTTTCACTTTCTCATTTAATCACGCACTTTCATCGAGTGTCCAATAGTTCTGTTTAACACTAGAATTCTTACAAGCGTTCTAGTAGTACATAAAAATTATCTTTAGGATATGACGAGGTCAATTTCCACAGTTTAATACAAATAAAGCACAGCCATGCTTCTCAACCATCATTGACAGCGTCTGTCCCACTGTACCAAAGTCTTTGCCGCTCCAAACCTCTTTGCAATTACAAGAAGCTTTGCTGACGAAGCTGCTGCTAAAAACCGCAGTCAAGTCTGATATTCTTGCAGATATTAGCGTCCTCCAAGAATTGAGGTTGAAAAATGAAAGGTAAATTTCCCCTAAGAAAATATTTGGAAGGATATTAGCAAAGAAAATTGATGACACAGATAACCTTTATTAAAAAGCATAAGGAAAGATGCAAGCATGCTATCTCATGCAATCGTACGTCCCCACACACACACACACGGAGAGAGAGAGAGAGAGAGAATTTGCAGAATGACTTCATACTCATCTCTGCAAATAGTTCAGTGGGTCTACAACCTAATCAATTGTTACTACAGTTGGGTTCCTCCAGTGAGGAGATTAACAACTCAAAACAGCACATGGCAGACAAACATTCCACCACCTGTGTCGTGGCCCACAAACAGGTGGAAAGTCAGAGCCATGTATTACCACTCAAGATTACTTATTCTCCTCAATAAGAAGACCACCTAATCTTGAATTATTATATTTCATAATCAGATAATCTAATAAAACCCATAAATTTTCCATCGATGTGAATCAATTTACTAACCCAAAAGTACATTCTTTTTTTCAGTCGACAAACTCAACATTTACTTATTTGGGAAGTGCCACTAACCTCTTCTTCCAGTCGCAATCCAAGATCGGATTCCACCAGTGATGGTATTAACTGCATCAAAAATTTATCAGTAATCTCACTTTGTCATATGTGTGTACAAAGTAATAAACAACTTGACCTCTCACCTTTATCCGAATTTGTTGTTGCACATAGACCAGAATAGGTGTTCACAAGGGTTCCATTGTCATTTAAGCGCCACATCTGCAGATGTAAGGTATGTTAGCTATTGAACAGTTAACTAAATATTCTAAAGGAAAAATAAGTTATTGAAAAAATACAGATCCTGTTTTAAGCTCATCCTTTATGGATATCTTCATTCATGGTAAATGTAAACTTATTCAGCCTAGCAAAAATTTGATTTAAATCTTTGCAACTTATAAGTTCTCTGTTGACAAAAAAAACAAAGAAGAAAAGGGGAAAAAGGTCAGACTTCTTATTTGTCAGCTGAAAAGGTATCATCTGTCCAACCACTAAATTGATGCTTCAAAAAATTACACTCCCCAAACCTAAGAAAGTTGTACAAATCAGGGTAAAAAAGGTCGAAAGGTGACATTTATGGTCAAAAGCCCATATGTTCACTCTAGATTATCCATAAAAGAGAATTTAGTTAAAAGATAGCAAGCCATCTAAGATTAAGCAATGCAATTCATTTGAGCAAATTAATTTGCTGTTTTTTTGTCACTTTTCCTTCATGCTGCAGAGCAGAAATGGTCCCAACAACATAGTATACTCAAAAACAAGAAAAATTGATTCCATGAAAGCAAAGAAGTTCAATAAATGACAATTTCAATTTTCAAGTTCTTCAGTTCTGTTTTGGGGATCTTGTCTAAATAAAAATATCTAGAATTAAAACGAGTGGTTGAAAACACAAATTTTAAATTATACTCTTCTATATACTCTTCTATCTGGTCTGCGTTCATGGTTTTCATGGTTAGCATATATCAGAATTTGTACAAAACAATGATGCAGACACAGTTGTATTTACCAATAACTAAAGTGAGTAATAATAAAGCACTAGTAGTTGGGTATGCACATCATACTTGGGAGGCATGCCGCTTACAACTGGACAAAAAAGTGCTGTCTCTTTCTGATGCTGTACGTTTTCTGTCCACAGATGCATCTAGGCAAGCCTCCACTGACTCAGATGCCAATAAGTGAAAATTTTCTTGGTGATCTTGTTCGTACATAATCTCTTCCCCTCTGCATTAGCATAGAAAATTCATTACAATTAAGAAACAAAATCATGCATATTACTCTGGTTTATGGTTTAGAAGCAATCATACAATGTCAAAAGAGGCTTCCTTTTATAAAAGCAATATGACAAACTATCACTGTTTTTCATGTCATATTTACAGCATATCTGATCCAGCTTCCGATAGTCTCTTGCAATAAACCATCCTTTTGCTTTTTCATTGCCGCAGCTGGTAAGACCTAGCACCTTGTCATCGGGTGTGCCCATCACTTGACTCAGAAACGTCTGAGTAGAATCACAACTTGTACATTGGAGATCTTCTTTTGAGAAGACATAGGGAAACTGAACACAATAAAAATGTTAGGTGACGACATAGTCATTTCCATTTTTGTAAGAAAAATAATTAGACACATATAGACTGATCAACATTCAGACTAATCAACTTATCTCTTGCTCAGGTAACTGGAGATTTTTTATGGACAGAATACCTCCATATTGTTTGTGCTGTAAGAATTTATTTCCAAAAGAGTAGGATTTGTGATAAGACCAAATGTCATCTCATCAATGTGCCTTAAATCTCCACCAAACATGAGAGGAGATTTAGCCATAGACCAAAGTGTCATCTGCATAATAAATATTAAGTAGCATCAATATAGCTTTGATTATTCCAACAGTATACCAGATAAAAGAATAAACATAAAGTCTGCACACCTGGGTTTTCTGTTCATCAAGGCTAAGGTTACATTTCCTGTAAGGACCATGCTTTGCATCTATCATTAGCAAATAAACAAATTATTATAGGGTTACATATATTAGAAAATATGAAACTATTAGGCAATGTAGAAAATAATAGAGCAATCAAAAGAAGATCAGCTGTATTAGAACATCAAGAACACTTTATGAAGCTCCAACTTGCAAGACCACTTCAATAAAATTGTTAAACCAAGCCACATAAAGTTATAAACCACCAGTATCTACTTTGAAGGAACCAATTTGGCTAAGCGAACAAACTCCTGTTTCTCGATAAAGAAACAAGAATTCAAGATGCACTCAGAAGTCTGAAAATTCAAGCATATATGTAGTTTGGAAATAAAACATTCTCCACATTAGCTTATATTTTGTTCTCTACCATGAAGCAAAATAATCTCCCTCATATGTTCAATCATCCTATCAACCTCCCATAAATTTTCACACACGAGATACTCAAGTAATTAGCCAGTTGTACTCAGCTCGTTCATGGAGTTGGAGATGTATAATCTAAAAATATCACCTAACCTTTTTATATTTATGTGAACTCTAAAGTTGGTTTCACTCAATGAATTGGAAAGATTACATCATACGTCAACCTAAAAGTATAGTGTCTACAATGCTTACTCTTGACCATGGCTAACATACATCAATTTGAATCCTATGCTTCCACTACACAAAGCGCATCCTGGAGCTTAACTTACAACTAGGGCTGAAAGCGGATCGGATTATATCTAACCGTATCCATTTCCGTATCCGATTTGGGTCGTATTCGGATACCGTTCTTTTGGTCCAATCGAATTTGGATACGGATCCGGATAGTCCATTCAAAAATCTCCTGAATACCAATGCGGATACACCTGATGTTTCTGGATTCGGATCCGGATCCGGATATCCGTATAACAAGAGTAATTGAAAAGAAGAAGTTTAAGTTAGGTTAAATCAGAGAACCAATTAAGTGGTTAACCAAACATAAACTAAAAGAAACCCAGATATCAAATGACTATCACTTAAGACAGCAACTCGAATACGGAATACTCGATTCGAATAAAATCCTTTGAATCACCCAACACGCCTGAAAGGCTCAAACCTCTTGTTCGTCGGTTTTGTTTCTCTTTTCTTTTCGTCGTTTTCAAGCAACTAGGGTCTCGAACTAGTTTTTATCCAGCGATTGCAAACCAGCGACAGCCGTAAAATGCCTTAGAGGCGCCATAGATCCCATCAACTTCGGTGACAAGCAACATCGAGTGGTATATCCTTTATGAAATTGTTAGTTTTTAGTATTGATAAATGCTTGTCAAAACTATTTTTTTAATTAAATCTTTCTTTTATGATTATGTCTTTATTGCTAGTTTTCATCATTGAACCAAAAAAGTATCCAATTTTATATCCGTATTCAAATAAAAAAATATGGATATGTCTAATATCTGATTCGTATCCATATCCATTTATAACAAATATGAATATGATTGATATCCGATTTTTATCCGTATCTGTTTAGACCAAAAATAGATATTAATTTTGATATCTGTTTAATATCCGTATTTGTTAACAAATATGGATACATCAATATCCGATCCATTTTCAGCCCTACTTACAACTCGATGCTAAACCCAAAACTTTAGAATCAGAAGCGGAAACTAACAAAACTTATCTTCGTCATTATCATCACCATCATCGCCCAAGCCTTTTCCCTTCATAAGGTTGGCTATACTTAAAAATTAACAAGGCTCAGCCAAATAAATAGATTTTGCAATTGGTTGTCAACATGATGTCAACCTTCTAGATATTGCTACCACATTCCTAGCCAAGGCAAACGTAGGAAGGAGAAGGGCCTGTTAATGAAATCTATATGGTCAATTGGCAGGTATTGCATCTTGCTAACAAACAAAGCCCATACAAAAGATAAATTCCTAAATCTAATAATTAGAAAAGACTGTTTCTTCATAGCCAAAATTGATGATGTCATCCACTGCAAGTAAGTTGGAATATCTACCAGGCTTTACCATATCCATTTATCAACTTGCATCAATTTATTGATCCACATTTGAAGCAGGAAATAGCCCTAGTATAGTTATAACATAATGCTCCATGTGGCATAATGCCCTGCAAACTTTTATTCATATCTATATAAAGAAACAATTATTTAAATTATTTTCAGTTAACAGTTTGAATTAGACTTAATTTTGAATAAGTTGGGTTGGTTGCAATAAAATTTCTTGTTGAAAGTTGTTGCAGTTGGGAATCAACCCGACCAAGGCGTCGAGCTGGCTGAGCTACCGGAGTGCTCGGATGATCAGCTACTAAGACCGCAAAAGTCAACTGAAGATCACGATGTCTCCGAGATGCGATATGGTGGGTGCTATGCCCGAGTGGCGTGGCTCCAACTCTGGTTGCTCCCGAGGTGATGCTAAGAAGAGGAGACCGTGCTCGAACCTTCGCTCCAATGTTGGATCCGATCTAAAACAGTAATACGAAGAAGTCCTCTTGTCGCAGGAGATCCTCCGATGTCCAAGTTACACGGATTCTTAGAAAATAGCGGAGGTGCTGTGAGAGCATCGGCACAAGGTGTGGTGGGGAAGAGGCTCGGTGCCTTCTTCCTTAGCATCCTCCATTGAATCAGAAAGCCCCACAAATCTGTCGAGGTCATGAAGAAAAGTTTGGAAGGAAAGCTTAAGAAAAACATACCAAAGACCTACAAAAGCTGAAGAACTTCGATGAGGTGGCGAAACTCCGATGGAAGCACAGGAAGGAAATGGCCATAGAGGCTTGATCAGAATCTCTCGCTCTAGAAACCAGAGTGCAAGAAACTGAAATAGGGGAGATGCACCAGTATCTTGCCTTATATAGAGCCTCGAATGACTCAAATCGTCATAGTGGTTCACCTACCCCAGCCGATTGGACGTTCGCCCCTGACGATCACTTGAATCACCATCAGCCTACCTCAAATGATACTACTTTGGGAAGCGCGGCTACTGGCATGTCCTTCATAAATGTGGTATCTCAAAGATCTATGCAGCAAAACAGAAGGGACGGCTGAGGTGGCTCGGCTTGGCAACTTGATTTCACAATTCAACATCACGGCTCACCTCGATCGGTCGGTTTCACCAGGAAGTCTACTTCCATCACCTGAGCCAACAAATTAGCTTGACCTCAGAAGTGAGGGATAAGTGATATGCCTCGGAACCAAGGTCTGCTGAATCGGGCCGAACCGCCCGGTTCAGGCAGTTCCAAACCGATCCGGTGCGACGTCGAGTCGGTTCTCATTTATATTCGATTCCGGCCTCTACCGTCTAAAACCGATATTGGATCGGCTGGAATCGATCTTTTACCGTCCGAAATCGGCCGGAACCCAATTCACACCGAATCAATCCGAATTTGAATCGGGTTGGATATGGGCCACCTACCACTGCCCTACCTGTTCGATCCGATACCGAACCGTACCGGCCGTCGACTGGTACGGATCATGGTACCGATTCAACGGACCTTGCTCAGAACCGACCATAACCAATGTGGTAGACTGACCAATCAAAGCTCGCCGCAAAGCCTTCGATCAACCAATCAAAGCTTGCCATGTGGCCGACCCAGAAGCGCGCAGAGTCCATCGAATTTCAAATTCTTCCCCCAACTAGCGATACTTCAGGCATGATCACAAGCGGTTTCCATAATCACATAGACGAGATGTGTAGAAAGTGATGCGCGGATGAAACGCCCACATGTGACTGTCGAGATGTGCGATGGACTATCAAAAATGGCTGATCCACATGCCCGAATTTCTCGACGATGGGCACCAACCCTCGCCTATATAAACCATTCCTAGAGGATCCTCCAGGTAAGTGCTCTCAAGCTCTCTTACGCCCTTATGCTGCCACTCTACTGCTCTCACAAAACCTCCATTATTCTCTGAGAGTCCGTTTGACTTAGACATCAGAGGATCCCCCGCCAAACACTCTCCGCCAAGAGAATTTTTTCGTTTACATTGTTTTAGGTCGGATTCGGCATCATAGCAAAGGTCCAAGCATGATCACCTCTTCCTAGCACCACCTTGGGAGTGACTAGCATTGGAGCCATCGCCACCCACGCACATCGACCACCACCTTGCAACCTCGGAGGCACATTGCGATCTTCAGCCAACCACCACAATCTAGTCAGCCAATCGTCCAAGTCCTCCAACAGCTCAACCAGCTCGGCACCTTGGTCGGGCTGATTCCTAGCGGCAACAAAAGTTATTCAGAGTCTTAGTTTTACTAAGAGATTCATTTAGCTTGTTATTAAATAAATAGTGAAAATAGAAAAACTAACGGAGCTTTGATTAATAGTTTAGGTTGGGCTCAGTTGGTCATGCGTCATTGCTTGATCCGAACTATATTATGATTAATGAGCATACCTATTAATCATTGATGCAGTCTTGATCATATAAGGATTCAACGGGTTAAACTATGTTGTTTAGTCACTGAAGGTAAGGTCCAATGTTTGAGCCGATTCAGTGGATGTAAGAATTAGATGTGAGCACTCCTAGTGCAATTGGAGTTGAAGACTGTCAAATAGGAAAGAAAGTCAACTCGTTGCTTGCTTCTAATCAAAGGTCTAGAAGGGCACAATATAGGAGTCCTAACTCCTAATAGCAGTTGGAGTTTGAGATGCTGGGAGCTTAGGATGTAGTAGTTTATACTATATAAATAGGAGGCACAGGCTATAAGTGGAAATATGGGTACATTGTTTGTGGTAGCACGTCATCCTACATGAGGTTTGTATAGAGCTTTCAGTTCACTTCCAGTCTTTGGAAGGAAGATGTGTGAGTCAAAAAGTAACAGGTACCGAGTTAGCTATCTGAAGGTCTACTAAGTTTATATTATAAAACAATTTTCTGCAAACAGAATCTCTTTTGAATTTCTGTAAATAAATATCTGAACATCATATTATAATTTTAAAACTTCTGTATATTAGAAAATATGTATTTTAAAATTATGAAACTAGGTTTTCTTTTAAACTAGGAATTCAGTAAATACATTTTTGCGTAATAAACAATAGTAATCTTAATGTTTGATTACTAAACTTATTTATATTTTATCTTAGGAACTAATGACCATCTGAATATTACATTATACATAATAACCATCTGAATATCCATATTTTGGTTTTAGAATTTCCAGTCACCATATTTATGCATATTATATTCTACTATAATTTCTGTGTCTACAAAATTCTGCATATTAATTCTTCTACCATAAAAAGTGTGTGTGTGTGTGTGTGTGTGTGTGTGTGTATAAAGAAAAATTTCTATGAATTATTAACCTGAAATTTCAGAATATAAACTAGATGGCCACTATTTTTTAAAATAAACATAACAGAAATTGATTTTTCAGGTTATACTATTAAAGTTGGTCAATTCTAGCATATTTAGGGATTTTGTTGGTATGGAGCAACTTTTAGGCTTTGTTTGGGAGCTAGGGGTGACTTTTTATAGCCCTAAAAATTGTCTAGGTTCTATGGGTATCAAAAGCTTTAGAATTTTATTTCACAATTCATCATGACCATCTTTTGATCAAAATATAATTCTTGGGATACTACATTCTGGAAGTTTTTTTTTCCAAATCAGTTGGGCTTGTTTACTATTCATGCTTGCGAGATAAGTAATATTCACCTTTCCTAGAGAGCCATTAATTTATTTGCCTCCGAATAAATATTTGATGTCAAATAAATTATAAATTAGCCAACATGCAAATTTTGAATTTATGCATCTATGTTAAAATTATGTTTTATATGGAAAATAAATTTGTAAATTAAAAGTATTACTTTTGTTTGTATTTCCAAATGTTATGCATATTTTTGTTTAGAAATCTTTTGTTAAATATACATATTTTGTCTTAGAATTGACATCTGACCGATCGATACCTTTGACATGTTTCGCATTTTTAACACTCAACCTAACTATATTATGGACACCTTCAATGGGGGTTATATATTGACACTTTGACTGTTCAAGAACTCATCATTTTGGCCTATTCCGTAAGGTATATATATGGTACTCTAGTCCACCTTGCAGGGTATAATGCAATATTCTGGCGCACTCAATAGGGTATAAATATGGCTCTCTAGCCCTACCACAGGTATAAATGTAGCTGTAGTCTCATAGGCTGAGTTAAAATGCAAATTATAAATATGCATATTTGAGCATATTTAATTATTTTATCATAACAGTTTTTGTTAAAATATAATAATTGTTCCATAGATTTTTTTGGGACTACCATAGATGTTTAATATTAGCAAAGAAAACTTATTAATTTATTACATGACCAAACTAGTTAAGGTATTAAGTACTTACTGGTTTTTCAATCTTATTATTTGGTCTTTTCCTTCTCTATAGATCTAGAGAACTAGTGGCTAATCGGGTATTGTCATGGGATTGTGACTAGATGAAGGAGCAGAATCCTCCATACAGCCTGCAAATAGTCCTTATTTTCTTAGTAAGTTGTTGGAACTATTTTATAGGTTTTCTTTCTTTGTTATACTAAACGTTTGAAGAGTTGATGAAGTTAGATTCTTGTGAACAAATTTCTTGAGGTTTTTGTTAGTTTTTGTGCTTGTTAATTATTAAATTTGGAAATTTAGTTGCTCTATTTTACCCCACTGCATGTGTTGAATTATTACGTTATCATGTTTATATTGATCTAACACAGAGTGGATGTCTTGAATGCTTGTAAAGCAATGCCCTATGGGTATACTGCAGTTGCAATGTCTCTAGCTCGTGGTTTCAAATCAAGTGCATGATAAGAGGCAACAATTGGTTCAAAGATACTCCCTTGTTGCAAAAATAAAAATGTGAAAGTAGATACTAGTGGATCAAACTTTGAAACACATGTTTTGCCCCTTACTATAAAGGTGTCTGGCTTGAGAAAGAAAATAGAGGAGCTACTTCACGTAGAAATACTTGGACAAGGCGAGTAGCAAGACATAAATCTCGAGGTTATTTAGAATTTATAGTATTTTAAGTCTTCATGTGACATTAAATAAGAGTGTTGTACATCTATTTTCCTACTGTAATTATAACTATTGCTTATTAGTGGCTTTTCCCCCAACCACTGGATTCTACCTTGAGTTTATTCATATATCTTTTGTATGTCCTAATATATTCTTCAATTAGATATCATGAGTATGATATTGCATGGGTTTCAATATGAGTTAAAAGTAGTTGAGTTATGTGAATCATCTCATCCTTGTAAAACTCAAATTCTATACCATTTCATGGGATGAATGAACATATCTTCAACCACATGAAATGACTGATAGTCTGATACCATCTCAATATTTCCTTTGCACTCACCTTCCATTCCTAGACAGGCTTGGTACACCATGTACCCCTAAAAGACCCATCAGCGGAAGGAAAAGGCCTTGTCTTGGTCATTCAGGAGAGAAAGAAGGCACGTAAAGAAAAGGTAACATGACGATAATCTAGATTTCCTAAACATAACATAGAAAGGGTGGACTATGGTTCTCTATATTTCCTAAACATAACATGACCATCATATGTTGCAGCTTTTGGGATCTTATCATGGATCCAGATGGTGGATGGACCTCGCTATGCATGCAATGAACTTTGTGAAAATCCTTTCCAACCTTTGTACTTCCTTTGATCTTTGATAGATTTGTAGATGGACAAAATCAATTCCTCATCGATAGTACAGTGATTCACTACAAACACTATCAAGCAAAAAAAAAAAGTGAAACCTTTTATCAATCAAAGGTAGTTGAATATGAAAGGATATAAAACCAAGCAGGAAGGAGAATTACTTCATAAAAATCCTTGGAACGTACAACATGAGATGTAAAGGGACAAGTTGACCTTGTCTAGGAATAAAGGTAGTCTGTAGGAAATTTAAATTGACTCTACATTCAACTTGATTCTAGGAAATACAAATTGATATCAGTTGTTGGGCAAACTAAGCAGCTTACAATGATTACAACTTCTTTTCAAGCAAACTGGTCTGTTCTGTATCATCTTTCAAGCACTTAAGAATTATTGAGTATATAATGGTAGATATTCTACAGAAAAGAAATATTTAATAGCTGGACAAATTTTCTATAAATACCAATGAACACATCTTGCATTTGAAGAAACTCACTGTATCATAACAATGCTTCCTGCTTGAAGTTGATTTAGGTTTTATTTATGATTGATAACTTTGGTCAGCTCGGATGAGATCAACTAATCCAATATCCTCAGGAAAATTTTCCGGGTTGTCAACGGTAAACTATTGTGGATTCATACCACTGGAAAAGTACCCTCAAAATTTGAATTGTAAATAATCTTATTCTATATCAGATTTGGTGATGCCTTGAGTCTAGATCATTGCTTTGATCATTAGACAACTTATAGCTACCGGCAGATCAAATAATTGAAATTATATGGATGAAATTTGAATATTTTACAACAGAGTTTCAGAATTTACACAGCAGGACAAGTGACATCTTCCTTTTCATCATTCTACCATATCATGCAATCAACTGACCTTCATGCGATGGATTCAATAGATCCATTCTATGAAAACATTTCTCTAGTGGCAAATTTTCTTTCCAATTGGAATGCATTTCATGCTTGATCTGCCTCATAGAGAGGTGTACCGTCATATGGAATAAGCACTTTGAACTGAAATATAGTTTTTGCGCTTAGATAGCTATCAGCACACTCTAAGACTCAACATGATGAACAGGTGTAAATATGATCTGACTCTATTTCCGTTTATTTTTCTCACGCTCTTATAATTCTTATATCTGGATCAGGGTCGGCGACAAGATGTTGAGGACCGCCGCAAACCGCGCCGCTAGCAAAGCAACGACCAAGCACCAACCGAAGGCTAAAGTGGCCAAGTGATGTGTCTTGTGGCTGGTCGACCCTTGGCCGGCCACGAGGTTCATCCACAACTTCGGCACCACATGGTGTCAGCCCGTGCGCCAGACCTCGCCCCATCAACCCAACGGGCCCTGCCAAAGGCCGAGTCGACCTCAGCTAAGCCGACCTCAGGCCCTACCAAAGAACGAGCCGACCTCAGCCAGGCCGACCTTGGGCCCTGCTAAAGGACAAGCCGACCTCGGCTGGAGGCCAGGCAGACCTCAGAGCCTACCAAAAGCCGAGCCGACCTCGGCCAGGCCGACTTCGGGCTCTACCAAAGGCCAAGCCGACCTTGGCCAAACTGGGACTCCCAGGTCGCGCGATCCGGTCAACCAGGACACGCGCCCGTGCATCCGGGACGCACGTCCCAGCCAGCCTTGCCTCCCAGTCATCTCACTCGTCCATTCAGCGAAGGAAGACCGAGTCAAACCATCCGAGACGTGTGAGCCGTGCATCCGAGACGTGGAATCTATGCAAATCCAGGAGATAAAGATTGGAGATCTTCTAGGGCCCCTCCAAGCCATTGATCATATGCCAATCAATGGTGGAGAAGCCTTGGATTCGTAGAAAGATTATTTACCATGTTTATCTTAGGGAGAGTCACTTAATTTTGTCTAGGGTCTTCGGTCTATAAATAGAGTTGTAAGGGGCCATTGTGAGGCATCTCAGAATAATCGAGAGTTGAGTTTAGTCTTGTTCTCTTGTGAGAGAGACGGCCGTAAGGGTTGGGCGACATTTGTGTCGATTTTGGTCCTTAGATCTTGTGTTCTAGGACTTGGGCTAGTGGTAGATACATCAATCTCCACTAGATTGGGCTAGGAAGAGATCTCTTCAATCCCTTGCTAGATATCTTTTGTTTTATTTGTTCTTGTTATTTGTTCTTCAATTGAGTAGAATAAAATTCAGTTTGTTTTCATTATTGATCTTTGTATTGAGTTATTCCACCGGCGTTACCTACAATCGGTCCATCATCAGCAATTTTTGAAGGCGCACGCAAGGAGCGCGAGAAAAAGGACATGGTGAGGGGCTTTGGACCGTGAGCCCCCATCATAAGAGTCGGTACGGGACTGCGTCGTGCCGTGTCAGGCCTGTACCGACAAATGAGAGGGCAACACAGACCGTGGGAGAGAAAAAAAGAGAGAGAGGGAAAGGGGAGAGAGAAGGAGGCCGGCGAACGGTGGCCTAAGCCAGTTCTCATGTTTCGAACGAAACAGGGGTCCGACCACTAAAAAAATTGCGATTTTTAAGTGAAGTCGGCAAATCGCTTGCTGACCTCGCTATAAAATCGCAAAATTTTTGCCGACTTTATCTAAAAATTGCAATTTTTTTAGCAGCCAGACTTCTATTTCGCTCAAAACAGAAAAACCGGTCGCAACCTCGCCTCCCGCCCAAGCGCCGGCCCACACCGGCTTCCCTCCCTCCCCAACTCACTCTCTATTTCTCTCTTTCCTTTTCCGCCTCCAGCAATGATTTTCGTTTTCGTTGCTGAAACTCGCCGGTACGGCTCGAAACGGCCAAAATCGTCCTGAATCGGAACGATTCTGCCGACCCTGATCTGGATATAAATGTTGCTCAAAACCAAGGTTTGATGTGCCGGAATCGGAGCCCAGACCGGTTGTCCGGTGACACGAGTCGGTACGCCCGCGTACCATTCCGTATTGGGCCCATATCGACACAATAGAAGAGGCATGGAAGAGGGAGAATAGGAAAAAAAAGAGGGGAGAGAAAGGGAGGGAGAGAGATGGAGGGGGGCGGAGGCCGGTGAGCTCCTCCTCCGCTCTTCCTTCCTCTCCCTCTCCCTCCCTCTCCTACTCGCTCTCCCTCTCTTTTCCTCTCTTTCCTTCTCCTTCTCCCCCTCCAACGGCTTTTCGTTTCGATTGTCGGAGACGTCCTAGTCCGCCGCCGGTACGACTCGATACTCTCCGAGCTGTCCGGTTCGGAACAGTTCTGCCGACCATGCTTGAGACAAGGTTCAAAGTTTAAGTATTTCTTGTTATAAAGTATTTTCTCCATAAAAATATCTCGAATGTGAGAAGTACTTGAAACTTTAGCGGCACTAACAAATACAACTTTCATTTGTTCCAATTGATTTTTTTGGATGCCCGAACAAAGATTGTTGTACCAAATCAAACCATCTAGTTCGGTTGGTACAGTACAAACCATGAGCCAAGATGGTTCATGGTCTTAACATGAAATAGGGCTCAAACCAAGGAATGTTGTACAGCCCCGAACCGCCCGGTTCGAGGCAGCTTGTGCGGTTCGGCGGCCCGATTTGGGGCGGATTGTGCAGTTCGGGGCGGACTAGCACAATTCCACCCCTCAGTTCGAGAAACCTATGAGGGAGGGAGAGGGAGAGAAAAAGAGTGGAAAAGAGAGAGAGGGAGAGGGAGAGGGAGGGAGGAAAGAGAGGGAGAGGAAGGGGAGGAGAGAGAACGAGGGGAATAGAAGGAGAGAGAAGGTACTTTCAAGCCCTCATCTTCTTTGGCGCACAAGAATAAGGGCTCCAGCCCCTTTTTTATTAAATTTTTTAAGTGAATTTTTTTTGAAACAAAACAGGAGCTCCAACTTTTCTTGAAAAATTCAAAGAAAAAGAGGCTAGAGCCCCTATTTCATTTCGAAGTAGGGGCCATGCCCCTGCTCTTGTGCACCGAAGGAGATAGGTGCTTGAAAACCCCCTCTCTCCTCTCGGCCTCTTCCTCTCACTCCCTCTCTTCCTCTCCCTCCATCTCTCTCTCATACTCTCTTTCCTGTCTCTGTCTCCCCCTTCCTCTGCCTTTCCTCCACCCCTCTCTCCCCCTTCCTCTCTCCTTCTCGCTCTCCCCCTCTCTTGCCAACCCTGCTATGTCAATAATGGAATGGCATAGTTGCATGTTGTACTGTACCACTAGAAAACCAATACAACAAATCTTGGCTCGTATTGATGTCAGTCCTTATCGGGCCGAACCGTTCGATTTTAGCGGTTTAACCTTATAAGGGGATGCTACCAGCATGATTAGCCTCTCCCCCTCAATTATTAAGGTAGAAAAGGTCACCATGCCCTTTGATCCCTCTGTCATGCCTATGAGCAACATAAAAGAGGAGAAAGGAGAGGAGAAAAAAAGAGAGTTTTGAAGGATTAGCAGGGAGGGCATACAAACGTTCAGATAGGTATTTTTCTAAATTTCTTCTACAATGTTCCTTTTCTATTATATCCCATAAATGGGCACGAAATAAAAAATATGAAAAATCATGCCAAAATTCTATACATTAGTATAATTTCATGATATATTGTAGATCTTAAATAATAAAGTTTTTGATATTTATTTTATTATTTAATAAAAAATATATTTTTTAAAAAAAATAGAAAAAAAGGAGATGTTAGAGTCCCAAGAATAAGTACTATGTTCCGGGTCTAGCATGCTATCTACTATCTTATTTTGACAACAATTTGATTAATTTCTGACATATTAATTACTTCTCGAATAAAAGCCCAATTAAAAGTAATTCCTAAATTAATTAAGCTTTAGTGCTTAATATGGACAGAAAAAATATATGTGGTACTCCTATTAGAGGTTACATAGATAGAATTTAAAATTTAATTTTCAATATTTATTTGAATTAAATATTCTTTTAATAAAATTATGATTATTACAAAAATTCATGAAATTCCCGTAGCATGTAAGGATATTTTAGACATGTTTTTTGGAGCATGTACCAAATCTTTTTGATATTAATGCAATTTATTTATTTGTTTGTAAATTTAATATAGAAAATACTAATGAAAATTAGTGAAAAATAGAATTATATACATATATTCAGAAGTAATTTTTTAGGCAACTAGCACTTTTTAGGAATTTTTTGAATTTTCTACATTTTTTGAGTAATTTTAAATTTAAAAACTAATTAACTATGAAAAATAATGGATAATTTATAGATGCTTAATGATAATTAATGCAACTTTTTTCTGAGATTGATGACGGATGGTTTGAAAAATTTCAGGATTAGGCAGTCAACAAAGGAGCTGGAAAGCAAAAAAAGGAATTGTAGATCAGGTGACAATAGGGTGAGATAGTAAGTGGCCTTCACCATTGGAGGTGCAAATGGTATTCTTTGAATAAGGGGGGTGGGGTCACTGATGAGAGCATAAAAGTACGATCTACACATCACCTAAATTAGTATTATTGCTAACAAATACTGATAAAAGTGCTACATTAATTTTATATTTTCATTTGGCACAGGTTATCGTAAATCAGAGTTTAAATGCACATTTGGTACAAATTGTGATGATTCATGACTTCAAGCCTGATTACACTGGAGCATAATTGAACCTGATCAAGCACACTTGCACCCGAGCAACACGTGTCTACACGTCATAGTCCCTAGAGTGCATTGGAATTCTGCATTGGAATTCAAAATAAAGAAAGAAATCAGTAGTGTTTTCAGCTTCCGAAGTCCTGCTTCCCGTCTCATCCCGTGTGTCCATTATGAAGGCGATCGCAATCTTCCATCATCCGCGATCAGCTCGCGTCCACGCCCCATCTTCCGCGTGCGATCCAGCTTCATTCTTCCACAAGCCCAAGCGTCCGAGCCAGCGTACTTCCTCCCAGCATCCCGTGAAGCTTCCCAGCGCCCGCGTGGAAGAGATTGCGATCCATCCGCCTCTTCCGGATTAGCAATCAACCCGGCCGAATCTTCCAAATCCCAGCGATTTTAGCATCTCGTATCTCCAGCATCCCGGTTCCAATCCTCCTTCCGTTCGAGAGCATCCCATCCCAACATCCATTTGAGTCCGCTTCTCCTGCGAGCCCGCGTACAATCCCCATCCGTTTGCGTCCGCGAAGCATCCTCCACGCTCCAGCACTCTTCACGATCAAGCCCAGCCGTCTGCCTCCTCCACTGCGTCCGCTTCTTTCGCTTCCGAGTTCATTCATCCACGCGTCCCAGATTCCGCCTCTCCCGCGATCACCACCCAGGATTTCACGCGTCCATCCGAGTCCGCGATCTCAGCAGGACCAGCATCCGGAGACTCCACGTCAACCTTCTTCTTCAATTGATTCCAGCGTCCCGAAATCAATGCCCAAGATTCAGCCCTTCCACCGATCTCCACCGCGTGCAAAGGAGGGATCGAATGCTATCTATATATTTCTCTCGACTGATGATGATGAGGAGGGCTCATTCGGTAAAACAGGGGGCATTCGGCAAAACAGAGCCATTTTTTGAAAGAAACAAAAAAGAGAAGGAAGAAACAGGGGATGCCCTGTTCTTCCGAAAAGAAAAGAAAAAGAGAGGGAGAGG
>JAOXJJ010000263.1:13204099-13217184 GCA_025769935.1 Phoenix roebelenii | reverse complement strand
CACCATCTTAATCTATCCAAACTTCGATTCTCTATTTACTGATTTATTTTCTATTTGCAAAACATCATCTTCATCCACAAATTTATTGAATTAATTACATCTAAAAGATTATGCTAATAATTCATAGATCGTTCCCTAAGAAATCGATCTCGGACTTCCGAGTTATACTACTTGTGCGATTCTCCTGCACTTGGGAGAGCATTTTTGCGAGAGCACCAGTCACCAAATTGAAGCACTACCTAACTAGTCGACATTCAGAGTTTATGTCTTTAACACTCCAAGAAGTTAGGAGATTATGAGGTCGCAAACCCAAATAACATGGAGGAGGCCCAAATTCAGGCTCCCCTCCAAGCCAATAAGGAGCAGTGGCGGATGAATGAGGCGGCTAAGTATAGAGTCAACCTGGACCCTCATAATATGAGGGAAGCTTGAGATCCGCATCCTCTATGCCAGGTCAAGGTTTAAGGAGGACCCAATTAGTCAAGGTTCTTGGTGCCAGTAGGATAGCATCCATGTTCGAGGCTTTCAATGGTAGGAAAGGCAAGAAGAGCGGAGAAGTGTCTAGATTTCGTGCAACCATTGTACATGCCTTCTCATGCAGAGACACAACACAAGAAGTATTGATAGCATGTTGAAGGATACATATCCCAACAAGAAAAGCAATACATGGAGGGCTATTGGAATGTGGTTCCACTTTACTCATATCCCAGCAAATGCTGCAAGCAACACATACTAACGCATCATGATCTATGCCATTCACAAGCAAGATATTGATCCACTAGGTCTGAGGGACATATACGGGGAGCTACTTAACAAGCACAAGGATGAATTGCAGACATGGATAGGGTCCCATAAAAATAAGTGGCCTACATTTGGACTGACATTAATGTTGATAGGTTGTTTGTTCCAAACAAGCCAAGCATTATAAACTTCCTTAAATACTATAATCAAAAAAACATTCTTCTACAAGTCAGTTAATGCTTCGAATAAAGTGCATGATAGTTACTACATCATCAGCTTGATGGAGAAGGTTATTAACAACATTGGAAAGCGGCATGTTGTTGGTGACATAATGGAGCACAATATAAGGCGTTGCTAAGCTATTGATGATAAGAAGGCCACATATCTTTTGGACCCTATGTGCTGCCTAGTGCATTGATCTAATTGGCGGGAGATTGGAAGCTTTGAAGAGTGAAGCAAATAGTGGAGACAGCCCAACCATACCAAATGTATATATAATCACACATGAGTGTTCGTACTGATGAGGAAGTACACTAGGGGAGACATACTGAGACTAGTAGTTACCCGCTTCACCACATACTACATTGGCCTTGACAGCCTAATCGAAGAGACAAGTTGCAAGCCATGTTCCTCAAGTAGGAGTGGTTGCAGAGCCAATACGTCTGTGATGGCATGGAGAGGCACCATGTGGAGGGGATAGTGATAGATTAGCGGTTCTAAAAATAGGCTCAGGCAAAAATTAAGGCCATTGCACCACTTTACTAAGTGCTTAGAGTTGTTGACAACAAGAGATACCCCAAATAGGGTTCCTCTACCCCATGATGATGACGGCCAAGGAAGAGAACAAATGGTTGATCTCGTGCATGCTGATGAATACGTTGACATCATTCAAGAGAGATAGGATACCCAAATAGGTAAGGACTTGCATCTAGTTGGTAAACCAATATTTCTTATTAAGTGTCACTAATATTATAAGTCTGGTTGAATTAAACACAAATCTTGGTAGCTTATTACCTCAATCCAAAGTACATCTATACAATCCTTAAGATGGATATTAATGAACGGATCTTGAGCATGTTGACGCATGTTAGCTACAAGATGGAGGCTGATGCATAGATTGTTGCTCGAGCAATAGCAAAGGTAAGTATTACTTAGATATCAATCAGCAATTATAATGTCTTTGATTTGTGAATCTTAAACAATAATACCACAAGTTATGTGCATCATAGACCAAAGAATATAGGGAGGGAAATGGTACATTCTCGGAGATGGTTGTATTTGTTGGTAATGGAGAAATGTATTATTCTATGTTAAATCTTGTTCATCCAATGTATCAATGCAAATTTGGGGCCGACAGGCAATGGCTATATTGATGTCGACAACTGAGTGGTGATTTCACTATGATGGGACAAACTCACACTTGAGAAAATATGTAATCAAGATCCTCTCACCGACGGTCTCAATTAGCCAGTGAGATTGCAATTGGTCGACCTTTGCACTGATCCATAACAAGCAAAGAAAGCATTTTTGTCTCAAAATGGACAAAATGCATTGGTCTATGTGCACTACAAGATGCGGCTAAAGTTGAAATGTCTTTAGCAAGAAGTAGATCTAAAGTATCAGGACCTAGTCTTCAATGACTTTGTATGTGACAAGGAAGATCCTATGATAGGTTGGTTTGAAGGCCAATAAACCCAAATAAAGCTTGATGAGCTATCCTAAGCCAGCCAGCCTTGTAGCCAGCAAGATAGAGTGAATGCAGAGATCTGAGCGAATCGGCATATGCCATGTCCATAGCCAGCCAATGCCCAGTAACAACAACCATTGCAAAGTCCGTGGAGAAGCCAGTCAGAGTCACGATATGGTTCAGAGTCGAAGATCTCCGGTCAAATATCAAAAGATGAGTAGAGGTCACCAGGGCACTAGAGCTAGCTAGTGCAATAGGGCCAGCTAAGAAGGTAGAACCAATTAGGGTAAGCTGTCTATTCAAGCCAACTAAGAGAGACAAGGATGTAGATCGAGCAAGGGTAAGAATCTAGTTCCCTAGATATCCACTCAAGTAAAGCAAAAGAGAAAAGAAGAAGGTAGATCCATTGAAAAGAGTGAATGGGGAGCCAGTTCATAGTAATTCCGAGATTACCAAGACATATGATGACAGATTGCCCAGGTCATATTGTGATACAAGCAATGATAACAATGATTCTTCAAGTGATGATAGGTTTAATGATCAAGGGGGAGGCGATGGACAAGGAAGGGGTGGCATGTAGATACTTTTGCTTACTCCATTTACTGGTGACTCGTAGTTTAAGAATGCGATGCAGGATAGGGACAATGGGCATAGGGCTAGAAAGGGGCACCATAGCATTTAGGAGGAAGGGACCTAGAGGTGGTGGACCCGTACCGATATGGCTGATGAGGTGCCACATCGAGTGGGAATCTCAGACATATCAGGATCCTATGGTACTTAGGATCATCATCCTATAACGAATTATATCCTCTCGTGCCAGGGTATGACTATGACCTATACAGATATGCACCTCTAAGTCTCATGTCCGAGTGGGTATCATCCTCCCCACTTAGTGAAACTAATGGATCAGACCTTTTGGATCCTTTTTTGGATTTTCACCACCGTACCCGACAAAGCAGCAATGCCAACATGGCTATCCGGTATAGACAGAATACCAGGATCCTAGGTGAGCATAATACCAAGGCCGAAGTCAAGTTCCAAGGCTCGATTATGAACGCGATTCAGATATATATGAGGGACATCAACACTTGATCCGGAAAAGAACAAATACATATATATTGTATTTTCAATTTTTAATATAAGTATTTTACATTTTCAATGCTATACTCTTTAATTTAAAATGTATTATATAATCACACCATCCTTTTAGTTAACATAAAAAATTAAATTATATTACATTTTAACATCAAAAATGAACTCACAAAATCTTGTTTTCCACTCAAAACCTTAAAAACAAAAAATTATATATATATATATATTGGTATTTTGATAAGGTTCAGTACAGTACTGGTATCCTAGGTACGCAATCTGGTACTGAGACTGTGAACCTTGGTCCAAATCTTTATTGCAGATAAAATGCAGACACCAAAAAATAGACTAGCCATTAGTATTTCTGAATATTGAAATTTTGGCCCAAATATTACTCAATTTTCAATCCCTACATTGATCAGCTAGCATGCTCCCATGCATGCATTTAAATTCCATATTGATGCCTTTCTTCCTAAAGATCATTGAGGATTTAATGAATATTAAATAGCCTAGGAGAATCATCATGGGTCCATTCTCCTCACTTCCCATTGTACCTTAAGTATAATGGTTTTAGTAAAGCTATGCATCCAAAGAGAATTCTTCATGGACGTGGGTTTATATGTATAACATTCTGATCAAAAGTGACCGAGGATTTAGTTTATATGTACAGTGCCCATGTCATCCAATGGTGGGCAAGGCGCCTGCCACATGCTATGCTATGCCAACACAAAAGCCTAGCATGGCTCTGGCCCACTGCAGCCACAATGTGAGTTGCAATGGCTTTTTTAAGAGTTGTTCCATGCATTCAGTGTCATACAATCAAGAATAAGAATATGTATATGTGCTGAATACTATGTATTTTGTTATTTCATCTAATAATGCATCCTAACGATGCCCTAATTACTTTAATGACTATCCTTGATTAATAGATTGTAATCATTCAAAAAGTTTTAGTGAAAAAAATGTCCACTGAGATTTGAAAAGCATAAGGCACGTGAGCATCTCGATAATTAGCATATCTTAGATGATAAAAATTGTAGTCTAAGATTTATGATATTTCTTACTAAACCTTTTGGCTCTTAGCAATGTTTAGATCATGATAAAATTTATAAGCCAAGGTTCGTCATCTTGGTACCAGACTCCATACCGGTGCCACACTAGCATAGTGTCGGTACCATGGTCGGCGGAACCGTCCCGAACCAGACGGTTCGGGAAGTACTGAGCCGTACCGACAGTGGACCAGGATAGTTCTTTTAACGAAGATGAAAAGCTGTCGATGGAGGGACAGAAGGAGAAGGAAAAAGAGGAAAAAAAAGAAAGCAGGCGAGGGAGGAAGGGAGAGGGAGAGGAAGGAAGAGAGAAGGCCGCAGAGGCCTGCCAGCCATGCAGAGGAGGCGGAGCCCCTCCTCCACCTCCTCCGCGCGGCTTGCCAGCCTCCGCCACCCTCCTTTATTCCTCCTCTCCCCTTTCTCTCTCTCTCTCTTTTCCTCTCTCCCGCCTCTTCTACTGTGTCGATATGGGTCCGACATGGAACTGCATGGAGGCATACCGACCTGTACCGCTGGACAACCGGTCTAGACCCCGATTTTGACAAAGCAAACTTTGATCGGTACAGTATGACACATGGTGTTTTCGGCGTACCGAGTGTCGGTACGCCTCCCGTACCGTATACCAGGGGGGATGGAGGAGAAGAATTAAAGGTTTAATGCTTGGTACGGCACTGACCATGCGGTGGCAAAATAAAGTAGCATGGTTTTGAGACCAAGTGATTCAATCCCGCAGCCCAATGCCGCATGCCAATCAGAGCCTGGCATTGTACCAGTCAGCACAAACTGGACGAGGCCATCACTTTGATTCCTAAAAGCGAGTTAAAAAAAAAACAATGGATCAATAAAGAAATTGAAGCTGCTAAGAATGTTAGACTACCATTTTATTGTACTGGAAGCTTGCAAAAAAGCCCAAGTAATATCATGTTGATGTATTAAGAAAAGAGAGTCCGGTCAAGCTTCTAATCTACTATCAAAAATCAAGCCATGGAATCCAATCAAGAAAGTCAAGATTCTTCAATAAGCAATTCAGATCATGCCTAGGATCTATATGACATTATCCTAAATCAAAAACCTGGTATATAGAATTGGAAGTTACCTCAGGGTCTTAATGCATTTATTTCTCAATCAATTCCATCCATCATAATGGTTTAAAAAAGAAAAATAAGGAAAGGAAAAAAGAAAACAAAAAAGATGGGGTTTGACTTTGACCAATAAGCTGACAATCTGTTCTTGTCATACAATTCCACCCTGGGGTCGCTTCTGTTTTATTTAGTCATACTATAACATTGATCATGGGAACCATAAGATTAGTTTTTAATTCTCATCTAGACTAAAATAAGGTTGGGAAAAGGAAGGTATATTAGACTTTATGTTGGAATTTAGCGGAAGCTTGTTTTCTTCTTCTCTATCCTTATCCCCAACTTTCCTGCAGTTTGTTCACCCTTCCTTCAACTGCTGCTTGAGCAGTCACCTCCAGAAGAAAGAAATATTCCACCTAGATCATGGAGTCAGTGTGATGCACCCTAGTCGGCATAAAAATCTGAAGTAAATTTCAGACTTGAAAGAAAAAAAAAATGCCAAATCTAAATTTCATGATCACCATGATATCCCCTAGCTTGTCAGCATCAATTCAGTATAGATATAATCTGGGAAAGCAGTGTTTCATTTGTTTCTGATGGAGGACAGACAGCACAGGTTGTTGATAGCTAACTTGGACTGCGGCACTTGCTTATGGACTATGACTTTTGCACATTGACATGCATCAAGATAGATATCCGACTTTGTTGGTCATGTTAATGCGATCAGGACAGAATTCAAACTCCAGCAACTTTTACTTTCAGCTTTCGTTATTCAAAATGTTAATTAACCCCGAATATCCTTTCTTGTGCATATTACTGCAACTTAATACTGAGTATTAGAGTTGCCTAAAGTACTTTACCTGTGTCAGTTCAATAGGAGGCCATCAAAATTCTTAAAACTGTAGAATTTATGCTAATGAAGATGCATAATGTTTACCTAGAGGTTTATCTACTCAAGTATGTAGCCTAACATTTTTCATAAAGCTAAAACCATGCCAGATCCACTTTCATCATCTAGCATTTGTAAAGTAATAAGTATATGGATAATAGGAAATGATAGAAGAAATATCCAGCTGGGCAAATCAGATTACTTGGATCTGCAAGCCATCCAAGTGGTAGCATGTCTAAGTCAGGCCATGACCTTCCTTGCAAACCTGCAGCTCCAGTTTTCTTTGCAGCAGCAAAATCCCTGGGTAGAAACTAAACGTAGATTGATAAAATTTGATAAAAGAATGTTGGATTGTTGCAACCAGAACCAGTAAGGAATAAACAAATAGTTTCAAAAAATACAAAGGTCAAAACAAAATGTTAAACTAGAATGTTAAACTAGAAATATGGAAAATTCATGAAAAAATCATAAGGATTTAAGCGCACTAGTATCTACCTTGAAATGTCAAAATGAGAAACAACATCTGTCCACTTATCCCAGTCATCCCCGGTTATTCTGTACATGTTCACATAATTACTAATGCCCTCAGCCATGGACGGAGTCACGCTTGATCCAGGAGAGATAGATAGCACAACTGGGCGCTCAAGCTCTTTTAGAAGCTGCAGGAGTTGCATCTTAGTTAATTTCAGAAGTGCATAAATTTAATGGACTATTATCACCTGACAGGTTCTTTATATGAAACATTAGGTTTCTATAGGTACCTTTGAAACTGTTATTATTTCTTGTGTATCCAAATCATCTCCAAAGACACAGTCAAGCTTCACTGCAAAGGAAACAAAACAACAAAGATGACCCCAAGCAAAAATCTGGATGAAACAAGATATGCGACTAAAGTGTTCAACCATGTTTATTTGCTCTTAAAGAACACTTTCACAGTGAAGACAGGTATATGGTGTTAAATAGCATTACTTATCCTTCAGCTTGAGTACTGAACACTCTCAAAGTTTAGTAATAATAAGTTAAGGGAAGTGAGTTTCTTTCAGTATGAATTTTCAAATTACCAAGACTGGGACTGGTAAAGATTTTACCATTTCTTACAGAATATACAGATATAAAGGACATCTACTTACCGAAATCAACACCCCATTCAGCATATTGTTGATACAGAGCTCTGAGGAAGGCTCTTCCAGCTCCCAGATCTGTATTAACACTCATAAATCCATGGCTCATCCATGCACAGGTCTTATATTTCATACCTATGTCTGCTGCATACCACTGTCGACCAGACTCCTCATATGCACCTTTCTATGAATAAAAATTTGTCATTCAATTAGCATACAAGGAACAAAGCACAATATTAAATAAAAGTTTTCCAAACAAAAACTATCTTACTGTAGCCAACACTCATGCATATTTTTATTTTAAAATATAGGAATGATAATGTAAGTTATTGTAATCACCCATGGGCGGAACTCTGTAAGTCATTCTTGATAGTCATTGGTAGCATTAGAACATAACAAACAGATCCAATTCTGATAAAAGGATTGAAGTTGAAAATTATTTTGTTTGTGGTGATCCAATTCGATCAAGATTTTTATGATCGACCAATTTATGACTGATGAAGAAATTTTGGCCGATATAGGTGTAGCTGATATTAACCATGAAGAAAGATCAGCGAGTTGCCAAGAGGATTGTGCTAATGGACTGCAAAAAATACTCAAAAGGAGAAGTACGCAGCTGCAAGGAGAAAGTATACCGTGTAAACATTTAAGATGGGTGTGCTGGCATTGACTGCCTCTGTACTTATTCCTCTCATGACATGAATTCCGAACTTCAGACCCATTTTATGAACCTTGCGAGCAACTTCTTTGAATCCTTTGCCACATCGGGAGGATGGCCACCTTTCAGGGTCTGGGAATGGCCGGCCCCATTCATCAATGCTGTCATAACCATAGGAATCAACATACGCTCCATCCACATTCTTCCGAAACCACAAGAAGTCCACCACAGCATACTACACAATTTTTTGGAGAAAAATGATCAATGAACAGTTGGTCACCAGTCCTCCTCTACTGGCATTCTATATGTTTTCTATCATAATTAATTGCTTCTTCATTATGGATCTGACCTCATATCCATAAGGTAGCAGTCTCTGAGATACGATCTCAGCATTATCTAGGAATTCTTGTTCATTGATAGCCCATGAAAAGGAATCATAAGAATTCCACCCTCTAGGTGGCAATTTGGCAAGCCCCCATTCTTTGCTTGCTACAGATAGTGCCCTGAAATGTGAATTACATGAATCATGAAAGGAGTGGATAACTGATAAAATAACAAACATATATCTATCAACCCTAAAATAACATCCCGAAATGGGCACTACAGAACATAATTTTTCATGAAAGTTAATTCTTTTGAATCCAAAGGCCTAAAAATTGTCGGCATATCTACCAGCTGGAGAGAGGGATTTCTGATAAATAGCAATTAAATTAGCAACCATAACTGGAATTTAACAATATTAAAAGCCAGGGAGCATTTGGCATACACATCCTCCTAGACAGAATGTTCACCATAAAAAATAAAATAAAAGAAAGAAAGAAAAGAAGAAGAAGAAGAAGAAGAAGCAAATTAACTCCCACCAAATCATCTAAGCAGAATGATAGCAGAAATAAACTCTTGTGTAACTTTTAACCTTTTTTTTATAACAAGCTAGCAGATTTCATGACATTGCACAACAATTTATTCTGAGAAAACTTGGCACCTAGGTTTCATTTCAATTTATACAGACCCGTAGAAGACGAGGGTGAAGAAGAGAACCACCAAAACTGATGCTTTCATGGCTACAGAAACCTCCAGCCTGTGAATGATCACAACTTCAAGGCTAATAACTGATTCATTTGAGCTTCCTACTCCACTAAATACCCGAGTTCCGATTGGGAATGGGAGCCGCTGTTCTGGTGTCCCGTGGGAACATTCTAAGCCAACCAAGTCCATCTTGGTTGTCGATCTTCTTGCGGATCCGGTGCCGTTTTGACGTCGAGAGTATAAATGGTTACGTAGTTCCTACAGAGCACTGCACCAAGCGGTCCCCCTTGGGGGCATGCATAGGGAAGCGGTTAGATACGGCGTCCAGCCACGTTGCTGGAAGGATTACTGCAACAGAAATCACCAAGCGACACGCAATTCAACGACATAGCATAGGACAGGATTATTGTTTGATTTTCTTACTTTTTTATACTATATTAGGTTTTCATATAATAGTGAACTAGATGTTTGCATGTACAATGTATACATCAGATTGTTGAACTAAATGTGATTAAACTTTGTTTGTGCATGCAAATGAAGAAATAATTTATTACAATACGTTGCAGCCACAATATCTAAATTAACAGTTGATGGAACTGGGGGATTAAGATCGGATACGCGTTTATAAATTATTTTTTTATCTAATAATTTGGGAATTGGGACCAAACACTAAAAAGCATTAGATTATATCCACACTTCATTGTCTTCCATCCATTGAATGGGGCAATAGGAATATATTATGTTCTAATTCTTTTCCCCACAAGGGAAGTGGTTCATTGGCTGAATTTTATGTTGTAGATCCTTCAAATGGCTAATTTTTGATGAGTTTTAGGCATCCTCAACCTTCATCCATTTTCATGCCTATTATAGTACGCTGAAGGTCTTAAAGAAATTACTTACTAGTCCTTAATTTATCCACAAGCATTATGACCATTAATTCTATTCAGAAAAATTATGATTTCGTCTAAAATTCATGTGGTTGCACTATATTCTGTATTAAACTGCATGTTGTATTCTCATAAAACCACCATGACCCAAAAGGTGAAGGAACAAATATTCTCTCTATAGAAGTTGTCCTCATTTTGGTTCATATTTATCTTTTCGGTAATTCCGCAACAGCATTCTCTTCTCATGTTCACCAACTTTTCTTAAATCATAATTATCTACTAAATCCTATATTAATATGAACTTTTTTTTAAACTAGCAATTTGGTTTCTTTTGGGTGAAACAATCTCATGGACATGTTATTCTTGGTCAAGAGTCGCTCGTTAATAAAAACTTCTTTTTAGACTTGAAAACCATAGGACCCTTGAATGCATACAATAATATATTTTATAAAATAAATATTTTAGGAAATAATGATGACCAACACTATGAAACATGAGGCATTGGCTTTAGTCAAAGCCCATCATAAATGATAAATATGGTAAGACACAAAAGTAAATTATCAGAATAAAAATGAGGCTTCATTCCTTCATCAAAACTAAGCTCACCACTCGATCTTTGGCCATCAAGACACCTCCCTAAAAATTTTAGTAGTTGTTTTGTTGGTTTTTCCTTCTTGGATCAGACATATTCAATCCAAGATCTTCGTGCAATGGCTAAAAATAATAGAGAGAGAAAAATAGTAGAAAAATTAGTCTAAATGGTGATTATTCAATGCATGAATAAAAGATTAAGATTTACATAAGTGACACACAATTGGAGGATTGGTCGGAAGGAAGAAAATAAAGGCCATCATTCCTCTTCCTATTAGAACTCCAAATGAATAATAGATTGGAAATTAATGCCATGTTATGAAAGAGTTAACTAGAATGCAAGAGAGAATAAAATATAGAAATAATTATAGCTCGTTTGATTCGCGGGAAGTATTTTCTCTCATAGGAATATGATTTCTGAGAATCAGATTTCTGAAAAAAGATGCTTGAAAAAGTACTTTTGGTATGTTTGGTTGACAATGAAAAAGTGACAGATTTCTAGAGTGCTTATATTTGGTTGACCATCCATTTTTCTTAAAAAGTTATGTGTAATTCCTATTATATCCTTTATAAAAATTAGGTCTTTAATGCTTTGGATCAAATAAAGATAGCTGAAGGGCCTTTTTGAAAAAAAATAAAAATGTTCCGATTTTCGGCTCATGGAAAAGTAACTTTTCTATATTTCTCATGGGAAATACTTTTTCATGAAACGTGGAAATCATATTCCCACGGAAATACAATTTTTCCCTCTCTCACATTTGAAAACTCCAACCAAACAAGAGGCATCTCTTACTTTTCCATTGATCATACTTTTTCCCCTTCTTTTCCCACAAACCAAACGAGCTTTTAAAGAGAGTGTTGTAACATAGAAAGAGAGAGGGGGAAGGGGAGTGAGAAAGTCAAGCCGTAAAGAAGGAAGTAGTCCCCTCTGCCTATCTGCACCAACTCCTACCCCTCTCCAATAGAGGACACTGCTAGGAATTCTCTACTTTTCTCAATACCTAAACCATGTTAATGCCTCTCCATAACTTACCCGCATTTTAAAAAGAGATTATCTAGGCAAAGAAAATGATGCCTAGAGTAGCAAAGTAGCGAAGTATCTATAGTAGGTATGGTAGGCATTCCATGGGTGGATCAACCCAAAATCCATTCAAAAATAAAAAAATTGAAGTCCGAATAAGATAAGGTGGCTTTTCTAATCTTTTTTGTGCAAGAATTACCATCGGACTAATCAAATTGAAAGGAAAGAAATTGCCATCAAAGCAACCAAAATCAATTTAAGTTAGTTATGATAAGATTATTTTAAAATTTTGAATTTGATGGCAAACTTTTATAATTAGAAGAACCTAATAGCAAGTTCCTATTATCTAAATGCTCAAAAATTGACTTAAAATGATCTAACGACAAGTTGATGCCATCAAACCACTCTAACTGCAAGGAACTATTATCATAATACTTAATAAGGGTTATTTTGAGTTCTATAAAATGCGCTGGACTTTTTACTTGTTGCCCTTGTCAACGACTATAATAATGACCATATATAGATAAAAATATTTATTAAAAAAATTGAAATTGCAAATACATGTCAAATAAGTATTTTGGCCAAGGATTATGTGCAACACTTAATAATTTGAGCATATATTTTTTTTCTAGACTCCAAATTGAGCTATGTTTCTTGCGTTGGATTTGTCACTTGATGCTCTTTCCAAAGTATAGTACCAACCATGTCTAGGCTTACAAAAAATATAAAAACAATTGAAGAATCTATATATTAGAATCACATGTAGGCACTTACCTTTTTTGACACCATATATATGGGAATCCCATATAAGCCACCTCCCTGTTTTAAGAGAGTGCCCATAATGGGGTGTCCATAATGTAGTGCCCATAAATGCAAATTTAGCTAAGAAATTAAATTAATGTGACCAGATTTATATGCAAGTGAATTTTTGAGCCAATTCATATATGTATTATACATGGATTGTACAAATCTATCAAACCAGCTTGCAACTTGATGATAGCATGGTATACAGAAAATATATGGTGAACAAGGTTCTACCATGCTATTGGAACAATTAAAGTGTATGCAAAAATTTGTTGTCAACTAAATATATGATAGGTAGAAATTATTACATATAGTATGCAAGTTGGATCTAGTAGCCATACTCCCGATGATGTCAAGGTATTACTCTCAGTGCCGGCTCGAGCCTTAGGCGACCGAGGCGGTCGCCTAAGGCCCCCGGCCCAGGGAAGGCCCCCACCGGAAGG
>JAOXJJ010000263.1:13164518-13199837 GCA_025769935.1 Phoenix roebelenii | reverse complement strand
AATAATATTATTTTATATTACAATAATATTATACTATATCGTATATTTATGTATTAATATATGTTATGTTTTATTATATTCTGTTGTATAATACTATGCAATGTCCTTTATGGTAATTTTGTCATACCAAAGTACTTTCTTAGTTTGTTTACCCAAACATATGTTAAAGTGCCACAACACTTTACAAATGTATTTACCAAACAGCAAACAGCTTTTTATAACAACTCTACTGGCTACAGTTCCTCTGAGCAAGATCTTAATTTTAAAATAAATTAAATTTAAAAAATATGCCCCATATGAGAGAACATTTTCTATCTTACTAACTCTTTAATTACTTTTGACATATTTGGTTGATTACGAAAAAATAGCATAGAAAGCTCATTTTCTGAAGTGATTTCTATTAGTTAAGCAACTATTTTTTGAAAAATTGTATAAAATATTTTTGTGCTCTTAATAAATTGATTACAAAGAAAAAAAATTATAAGTCACTTGGATTAAGAATATTTTTGAATAAAAAAAAGAAGTTTACCTTGATTCTTAGCGTTTTCCATACCCTTCTACTTGTTATGGAAAATAAAAAACTTATTCTCATTGGAAGTTTATTTTTTTTTTTAAATTTTAAACTTCCAATTAAATATAAGCTATTTGTTATTTTTACTTTTTTTTTTTCGTTGGTCATGAACTAAATGAGCCCTTGGATAGCTGTCGAGGTCTTCTGTTCTCTGAAATTGACGGGACTTTTTTTTTATGAAAAAAAATGAGAGGACTTATAAACCGGCATTCTGCCCGAGACTTGGCACTAAACCCCATAAAAAGCTAAAACCTCCGAGGGTTTAACAGGAGCCATTGCCCGTCCTCTCCTGTCCCTTTTCTAATCTCCTCTCGTCCCATCCCCTTCCTCTCCTCCTTCTCTAGTCATGGCGGAGCCGGTGAGGCTTCGTCTGGAATTCGAGGATCGCCGCCTCCTGACCAAGTCCCAGCGGTCGGAGGGCCTGAAGCGCTGCTGGGTCCTCCTAAGGCCCGATCTCACCACCGTTGACGACCTCGCTGACCACCTCGCCGACTGCTTCGCCCTGCAACGCTCTTGCCCTCGTGGCCTTGTCCTCTCCGTGAGTATTTCGACTCCTCCCTTTTTTCACATGCCAGCATTTGTTTAGAGGTGATGTGGTGTTTTGGGGCCTTTCTTTTCCTTTGTAATGGATGGAAAATAGTTAGGTTTTCCTGGATCGTGTTCTAAGACTGTAATTTTAGATTTTTCTGAAGCTATCGGGGTCCGAGAAGTGATTTCATGGGTCTGATTGAAAAATGTTGCTGATCTTGAGGTGCGTGAGCGAGATAAATAAGAAAAGAAACTTCTTTGGGTGTTGTAACTTTTCCCTCTTTTTCATAATGTACTTTGTTTGCGATAGCTGATGCCCTAGATTTTTATTATTAAGCTACATTTATCTTAGTCTGTTCATAATATATTGTTCCTAAAAAAAGTCTGCCTTCTAATTAGAGGAGATATAAATGTTAACTTGCAATCCAAAAAAAATCCTTTGTTTCAAGTAAAGCGAAGGAAGGATGCCCTCAGGCTAACCATTTGGCACTTAGTTTCCAACATAGGAGAAATTAAGTTAGTTTGTGAAAAATGTATCTGTTGAGAAAGGAGTCGAGGTTTAAGAGCTCAGTTCTCTAGATATTCTGGTCCAGCCTGGGGAAAGGGATTTTCCAACAGTCTTCTATTTTTTTTAGTATTTTGCAACATGGGATGTGATGAATAAGCTTATGCGAATTAAAATTGAGATAATAATATAAGAACAAGAAAGACTCATAAAAATGTTTAAAGAGAAATTTAAATGTAAATGTTGCATAAAAAAATAAAGATGAAGGGTGTCTTTGAGCTTAAGTTGGTACAATGATGTGCACCTTTGGGTATGTTATGGATAGCGGGAAGCAAGGAAAACATTTTAAAGCTTCTGACATATTAAGAGGCTGTTGGAGGAGATTCAATGATTAGTTTGATAGAATATAGTTCTTTCATGATTTGAGAGCAAATAACAGGGAGGAGATTTTAGAGGAGCATATAAATTTTGGTAAAGAGGGAGGAGATTTTTCAATATTTAAAATTTTTGGATTTAAATGAACATAAAACACTGAATTATTTCATGGACATTTGAAAAGGTAGGTGGTGACTAATTGCATTAAAGACCTGATAGCAACCCTAAAGATATTTGTGAAGGAACTGTTATTTTCTCAACAGAGCATTTTCCCTTGAGTGAAGGTTGAATATAGTGGGATAGAATTTGGAATTTTATAAAGTGGGTGATGACAAGTCTTGGTAGTCGGAGATGGATTTCAAGACTTTCGAGAATGTGGGAGAGGCTCCTATTCAATGCTAAGCAGAATAAACTAAAAAGGTGTTTGGCAAAGGCTTTCAGGACATCTGATAATATTGGTTTCTTGGTTGCTCGACATATCCTTTATAATCATTATGCTAAGGTAGGAATTACGCAAATATCAAAAATTTAATTAATGAACTAGCTACAAGAGGCATGGAAGAACAAATTAAGAGTTACAACTCTTTGATTCAAAGAAAAGGTATATTCTTGTCTGCTGTAAGGATGTGCCTTATTATTCTCCCCATGATCAACATACTTGTGGCCAAAATGAGGCCCAGATAGAAATATGTAGTTTGTTTGGTGAAGTTTAGAAACCTTTGCTTTATGTAGATATGCAGGATTAAGGGGCTTACATTCTTATGAAATTAGTAGATTATTACATTATTGATGACTTCTTTAATATGGTTGCACTTACTTGATGCCCCAAAATTCAGATTTTTTTGAACTTTAAACTATAATTGTACAATGTAAGGACATCTTAACATGTGGTGCGTGGAATAAAGACATATATGTAAATATTTTGCTATATCAGGACCGTCCTACCTTTTGCAAAGTCTTACTTTACCTGAGTCATTAGGATTTGCAACAATGAGAAATTTTAGTTAATGCTTACATTTTAAGGATTTAAACTAAAACTCAAAAGCAAAATGCTATCCAAGGGTCTTTAGTAGAAATTGGGCTTTGAGCTCTCTTGTAGGGGTTTTATTTTTCATTGCTGTTATTCTCCTTTCCTTTCTACATTGAAGTGAAAATAAGGCCTTTTCTAGTGTTCAGGGATCACCATCTTTTAACCAAGTCTTGGTGCTAAAAAAGCTCAAGCGGTGCTGGTTCCTTTTGGAGCTTGACCATGGTGCAAAACATTAGGGGTTGAGCCTTGTCCTTTTCCTAGGCATCCTGTTGTCATGAAAAAACTAATCTGCTATTGCAGTGATTTGCTTGGCTTAACTGCAACAACAGTGCAAAATCATTTTTAAAAAAAACTGACTTATGCTGCTTTCAGAATAACCAAGATGAAGACTTTTAATTAAAAGAAACTTTCAAATTTGAGACAGTTGTTTTGCTAGAATGAAAGAAGGCTGGGAAGCTATATATCGAAATGCATGTATAAGAGGGGGAAAAATTATGGGTTTCTTTTTCTTCATCCTCGTTACTACAATCTTAAAAGCTAAACTAATGATGGTGACAATAGATGTCCTGTTCTTTATTAACAAGCTATACCAATACTGATCATTGCAACTAATGTGTTTTCTAAATAAAATTACTCTCTTTTATGCTAGTTTCTCTTAATTTGATTTGCCAAATCCAGAATTGGAAGACATCCTAGATGCTCATAAGTCATTACTCTTGCTAGTCTCTCTGTTGAACCATACATAATTACAAAAGCTTTGTAGATATTTGTGGTTCTGTAAAAAATATTTGAGAATCATTATTATTTTTTCAATTGGTGTATTTGGGAAAAGAGTTTGTTTACAGATAGTTATTTACTTTTTACCATTTTTTCTGTTCTATTGCAGATGGATGAATTTGTTCTGCCGTCATTTGAGTCAACATGTATTTTCAAAGATAAGGACATCATCAGGTAAATTACTTGAGTTTGTGGTGGCTCATGGTTAGGCACTTGCAAATAAACATTTTAGGAAGAGACAAACCCAAAGTTCGCCATCTCGGTATCGGACCATGTACCAGTACTATCCTATTATAGTGTTGGTACATGGTATGGTACAAGACGGCGAAACGTACCGAGTGTTGGTATGGCACAAAACCATACCGGTGTGGTATTTGTGCATGTGGTATTTGTGTGGTACGGTATGTCCGGTACAGTATAATTCCAATCGACATGGCATACCATGGACTAACCTTTAATTATTTCTGAAATGGATCAAAATTTTCACAAACAAATTGCTTTTTCTAATGAAGAAGAAAATCATGCATGGATTGTAAGATGTTGTGGGATAGCCTTGCCGCGCAACATAAGATAGTACCTTTACTACCTTATACTCAGCCCAAGAAAAGAAATGAAATTGCTGAAAGTCTAAATGTAAGTTGATGGGATTTAAAAAAGAAATGGGACATCTTTTAACAATAAATTATGCAAGGAAGTTGGAACTTTAGTACAAAACCAAATGAAATTTCATAGCGGATGACCAATTGTATTAAGAGAATTGCTTGAGAAGTCCTTGGATAATGAAAGGTAAAAAAATATAAGTAAAGAAACTTGGTTGTGAAATGAGCAGGAAAAACGCCTCACCAATTCACTCCGGAGTCTGGACTCTTCTGTGCATGGGGCCCTTTGCCGTATATGGAAAAGAGTGAAGAAGGGGAAAAACGGAATGGAGTTGCCAACAATGGGAGATGTCTCATGAAGGGGCACATTGGGAAAAGTTGGTGATATTATTGTTAGGATAGATGTTTTAATGCAAATTTAAGTTTCTTACCATAGCTGGAGCTCGTCAGTATGGCTTCGATGGTAGTTAACTTGATGCCATTTGGTATCCTCTGTATCTCTTCTAGTGTCTCTGTCTTGTTACACACATCTCTACTTCCATTATTCAACGACTAGCTACTCTGCATTACCTTTATGTTTGTTCTTATGATATTGTTTTCTCAAACACCCTTTTAGTTAAAGCTTGCAGACTCAACACCTTGGTCACAGCTTATAAATTTTGCTCTCAGCTAGATTGCCATCGGACCGTAGGTTTAGTTTTATATTGATTGATCTCATGTTTAAAGCTTTGTTAAGACTGAAACTGGAAGTAATCTTTTTTTTCGGTTTTGCACAGAGCCAATCAGAAATTGGGGCTTTAGAGTTTTACTATCACTGACTCATGAGACCAAATTTTAAGTATAGATGGTTCTTTGGCCGTTCTTTTGTCACATCTTGTTATCTTTAATTTCCAAGAAGCATTTCTCAAAAATCAATCTTGGGCTAGTCAAATTTTGAGAAAATATGGAATCATGATAATTGCATAAACATTATGATTATCATGTGTTTAATTGTCATCACTTAATAAAATAATATATGACATTTTAGCTTTTGCAAAATTATTGTCTTTTGGCTGTTATAGCATGAAATCGTTGTTACCACACAGTCGAAGGTCAGAAACAATGGAATGAACTCTACGAGGATGTTTACTTCATCTTTTGACTTGTTTTTGTTTCCCTTCTTTTTTCCGCTTGATTTCCCTGGGTGCATAGTTTGTTTTCAATTAGTTTTGGCCAAAACAACCAAAACTGGATCTGAAACTATTGAGACCACTGCCGGAATCGCAATGCATTTGGCTACAAAAAGTGCAGAAGCCGATGTGGTTGTCGATCTATATCTCGTGGTACTGCTGGGTTGTCATTCTTCTGTTGAAATTTTGGGAATCGGTTCACCTATAGTTTAAAGAGGTGCCAAGGATGTTAAAAATAACAGAGTTTTGTTGATCAAAGACGGATTTGGTACGTGGATGCACCCTTTGTGAATTGACATGCTTGTTTGGTTTAGTATATTGGTAACATGCCCTAAATTCATGCCAATCCTTGATCTTTCTTTTTATCTTACATTTAACATGAAAGTATTATTTGTGAGCTTGCACATAGCATGAATATATAGATGATGGGCAATATTTGTAATTTGGTTATCTTTATTGGAGAAGAATTACTATTATTATTGCCCCCCCCCCCCTCCTCCTCCTTCCCCCTCAAGTTGGTGATTTCAACAAACACTGACTTCCGCAAACATAAACTCAGTTTAATGAGCTGATGGTGCTGTACTGTGACATTGCTCTTTGCTACCAGGGTTAAAAAGAAGGGTGGCCGACAGAAGCAGGTTATTGAGATACATGATGCATATCGCACTAAAGATTCTGACATTGTGGACAAGCAACCAGTACTCTCAAATGATAGGCTTCTGGCAATTAAAGATTCTGAAGACAATTCAGGTGGATACAAAAGCGAAAATGAAGCGGAAATGTGTGCTCTTGAAGAGAATGCAATCCATAAGCAAACTCCATCAATTGAGGACACAAATTCAAAGAAAAAAAGGAAGAAGTCAGATAAGCCTCAGAGCTCAATGTACTTCTTTGTGTGCCTTTATTTTGATATTGTCTATGTTGCTCATTATTTTGTTATTTTTTCAGAAAATTTTGCATTAGCATTGCGTAGTGTCTTGGCTAACAAGTTGATATCAGTTCACATTGTATTTTTTTGTCCATTCCATTTGGTCTGTTAATTCATCAGATTTGAATCTGATAATGATGAATTTATTATAACATTTTCTTAGTATGCTAATTTGCTTATATATTTTGGAATAATAGTCAGCCTTTTTTAAAGATACAAGTGATAACTCGAGGATTTGTGCTTGCATCCATGAACGTTCTGTATTCCTGATTTGGCTGTGAAATAATTCTGTTATGAATGCTTGCAAGAGCAGAAATATGATTTCTCATTTCTTTGATGTTTGCTAGGATTACTTGGCCTTTTTTTTTAAAAAAAGACTTTTTGAAAGAACCTTCATCATCTAACTATCTAAGTTGGAGAATAAGAAAGCACTGTATTCTTCAAAAGCATCTTTATGTCGTGCAGGCTTCGATAAGGCTTAATCAAATCCCATTCTCAAAATCCAATTTATTATTGCATTTGCTCCAATTATTCATGATCTTTTAATCATAATTTTCTTGAGATTTCATGGCATACCAGCGAACCTCCCCCTCCCCCCTCCCCAAAAAAAAGAGCGTGTCCGAATGCACACATGTTTCTGACAATTTAACTAATTATTTACTAATCACTCGCTATTCGTCTATTATAAAGTTTGTTGAATAATTACCTAGCGTTAATACAACATTCTTTAATCTACTCTCAATCTAAAACTTTTATTTCTGACTTTTTCCCAATGTTGACTGAATCACTATTGAATGTGCAAACGTATGCTGATATGTGTTTCCATTCTTTACTAAATGACAACAGCAGGGATTTGAATATATATGCAAAATGTAATCTTGATGATATATAAAGTCTTCTATTGTTTTGAGTTTGTCATGATTCTAGGGGGATTAAAAGCATGTATTGGAAATTAACCTATCGTGCTAGATGGAATAATATGACAATTTGTCAGCCATTTTATAACCTTATTGTTCATGTAGCATAATAGGTATATCTAGTTATGGTTTCATGATTTATTCTTTATGGCATTTAGAAGATTAAAAAGGTGATGATAAATCACTAGTGTACGGATTCTTAACATGATGATTTAAGTAGAGTTTGAGATACAATAGACTATGAATAACTTACTGTCAAGGTGGAAAGAATAAATAGGGGATTGATATAACCTTTTAGCTTAACAAGATAATAACTTTTGTTCTGTCATTCAGAATTCACATGTACTCTCAAAAATGTGACAAGAAGATATGTTGGCAGGTTTGCAAGTGGGTAACATATATTTGTATTTAAATCAAACGCAAAATCAAAATTTCATGGATCGTATTTTAGGCCCCAAACCTGGACCTAATCTCACAGTGCGTTACGTTGTTTAGGAAAAGCTGGATATCATCTGAGCAAATCCTACAAATGATAGCTCAAAATCCTCAGTCACTTGCCATGTGCTCAAGCACAGCTCATGGTGAACCTGCTCCCACTGAGTAGCTGAAATGGCCTAGAAACTTTAGTTCTAAAAGGATAATAGAATAGAAATTGCATTTCTTCTATGATGAACCGAGATCTGAACCCATTACCCACATCTTCTCTACCAGGAGAGTGACTATGGTGAAGAAAGGAAAAGAAGAAAAACTGCTCTCTTTTGCAGTTAGGTTAGGAAAATAAACTCAGGCCTTTGCCTATTTACATATATAGCAGTGCATTTTGCAGGGTCACATGTATATCAAACCCATGTAAGCTCTATTTGCGGGTATGTATGCGTATATAGATAATTACTCTTTAAGAAAAGATAATAATATTTGTATGGAAGGATGCATTTTCATATGCATTATATAACTATTATATGCATGTATAGGTAGATCTATGCATTGTGTACTGATGTCTGATGCCTGTCAGTATGAAAGACATTTCAACATAAAGTTAATTACAATATGTAGAGATGAAATAGTAATTAGGAACTGACTTGTTCCTTCTCTCAATTATAAGTTTGTTGGTGATTTATAAATATTGTATACTGACATCTGAGGCCCATTAAGATGAAAGAAATTGCAACATAAAGTTAATTACAAGATTGAGAAATGAAATGGTAATTAAGGAACTGATTTTGTCCTTCTCATAAATCCAAGATGTCATAGTATTATTGATTAATCAGTATTAGTTGATTTTTAGTATAGTGAAGAATTTGGTGAATGTTACGAAGCATGCAAAACACTAAATATTCCTCATATTCTTTGTATACCTTTGGGGAGGATAGGCCTATGCTCATGACTTATCTTGTGGATCCTATGTTTAATGCATCAATCATTTTGTTTGTATCACTACCGATTTCTGGATTTTTTTACTTTGTTATTTATGTAGGACTCATTTAGTAAATAAACATGGAAATTTCTAGATTGATGGCAACTCAATTTAACTGAGCCTTAATCCCAAACTAGTTGGGGTTGGCTACAGGAATCCTTTTTCTCCATTTTGCTCAGTTTAGGGCTGTACTTGCTGAAAATGTCGGTGGATTCTAATCTGTTCTAGTTTGCCATGATAGCTGGAATTACACATGTAAAACAAGCCATAGTTCATATTTGCGGTTAGCTAACTAAATGGTCATTGGCTGTTTGAGGTCAACTTATAATACATTCCTCATGCTAGTTTTCTCTATAAACCCTGGTTCCTTCCCTCCGTTCCTACACTTCCACTCGAATTAGAGGGCTCACCATCTTGTCATGCCTTAAGACTCAAATTTATTTGAAACTTGAGGTTTGACTATGCAGTTGATCAAACATGGATGCAGAAATACCCAATGAATCGATAATTGGATGGCATGTACATAACGGTCCGGGTGCAGGGGTTTGGGGGGGGAGTGTTGTTCATCGTGAACAGCAGATGGCATGTGCTATGTATCCAAAGCGGGCAAGTGCTCTATCGGATGCAATGCCCAAAGTAGACTGCTAAACATATCAATATTTTTCTAGTTATCAAAAATCAATATTTTGCATCAACCTCATGCAAAACATAATGGAAAAAAATCAACAGCAGAGCTATAAAACATCTTTCACCTAACATCATAATATCATGCCAACGCCTGTATAATGTAAGCGTCCACAATCTAATGATAAGCATCATCTGCCAAACATGATAACATCACTTATAAGAATGTCCACAATTACATAATATCAACTATAAAGCAAAGACATCCAAAATCGTAAAATCAACCATGGAAGAAAGATGTCTACAATCATATAGCTTAATTCACCAAAGAGACCGGCCTTCTTCCTCACTTCTCTTTCGAATGCACTGTTTGTCTAGGGCACATAATAACTAAACCAGCCCATACTTTAAACAACCTGTTGGCCCAGCTGATTATTGGACTGGTCCAATTGGTGGCCGGTCCAACCTACTAATGAATAAATTGCTGAATTTGAACATTTAGCGTAGTGGTTGCTATAGCAGGTTGTTGTTTGATGATATTGGATGCTTTGGACAAGTGCCATGTAGGACTGCTATGATAGTGTAGTGGTTTTGGACCGAAACTGCTATAATGGCCATAGGGGCTGATTTTTGAAACAAAGAAAATATCATTAATATTAACCTTAACCATCACCAAAAATGTCTAATAGTAATGGGACTAAGTTCGTTGTTCTAAAAAGCACTTGGCAGACATCCAGCTGCTGAGGGATGATCCATGGCATGCAGCAGATGGCAGGCAACATGAACCCAAGGGGGGATGTTGAACTGTATTAGTAATTTATATTACTAAGAATTGTACATGCAATAATTAAGATTTTATGCAAAAAGGAAAATGTGAAAATTCACCAATAACTAAATATCTTGATTAAGTTGAGATTTATAGCGCTGTAGCATATGCTTCAAAGATTTATACCACTAAAGGGTACCAACTAGTGTAGTTAATTAAATTTTTGGGGGTTGATGTCTAAGGCCTTGGTAATGTGAAAATTGACCTGACCCAACCCTATTTGGGTTGGGTTTGGGTTGAGGGTTTTTTAGATAGGGTGGTATGGGTCAAATTTTCTAACCTGAACTTTAAATACTGTTGGGTATGGGTCAGAGCTTCGACCCGACTTGGGTCATGATGGTAGAGTTCTCTTTAGGCTGAAATAAAATAGCTCAGGTTGTTATGATCTTGAATAAGAACTTTTTGAGTGTGTTTAGTATTTTTCTTACTACTGGTTGTTTAAATTATTTTGCAAATTAGCTGGTAACCATTGTAAGGCTTGGATTTGATAAGTTAGGTTAGGTTTATTAGGGACCAAGTCTTGCAACTAAGATTAAATTAGGGTCAAAACGGGTGACCTGAAATGACCTGTGGATGGGTATGAGTTGAGAGATCTTAACCTGATCTCAGGTTGGATATGGATGAAGGTTTTGTATATTGGTGTCCTTACTTCACTCAACCCAAACCTGACCTGCTCCCGCCCTTTGCGCCAAGTCCTGTTCTCATCCAGATACCAGCAGGGATTTCTCCCGTTAGTTCTCAAAATATATAAAAAATTATACCACTGCCTTTGTATCTGTTAGTTATTTTTTTTGACATATTTCAGGTTTAATACTTGGTAATTGTTATCTAGTGTTCCTACATATTGACTTCACTTAGTTTTGTGTTCCTTGATGCAGGAGGAAGAAAATAAAGCTGACCAGCCCTGAAATGCCAATTACTACCACTGCAGAAGATGAACATATCCGATCAGAGCAGAATCAACGATGTTCTCGTAAAAAAGATCGTCAGAAAAGTTTAGATAGGACAGCTAAGCCATCTAATGAAGATGGCAGATCAGATACATTGGTTTCCCCTCAAAACAATGTCAGTGTTAGGCGCAGAACTAGTTCTATACCAACAAAAGATGGGTACATTCGAAACTCTGATTTAATTCCATGCACAAGTAATTTAATAGTGTACTCCATTTATTTAAGTTTTAGATTTGACTTGTTATTTGTAGCAGCATAACTGTCTAAAATATGTGAAAAATTCAACCCTACAATGTTGTTCCAACAATAACTTATTGTTTATATGTGAAATGGATTATATGGTGCTGGAAAATATCTATAAGGTTATTAGTGTTGGGCATGTTAGATGGCTATATTAATGGTTAAGAAGGACTCAGAAGCTATTGTTAGTATACCACCGAACTGTTTGCTCATGTCAAAACCATGTGATTTGCCATTCAAAAAAAAAAAGGTTTTGTACATGAAGACCTTTTAGTTGCAAGCCCCTCTAATTTCATATAATTCATTTTCTTTTCACCACAGTAGCATAAGAAAACAACTAAGGAAAGTTTGAACAAGATATTTATTTAATATTGACCAAGGTTTGCTGAAGCAGTACCGAAGGGGTACTAGTTGGTGACCAGTTTGGCATGGTATAGGTCTGTACCATGCCGTTCTGGGTATACCGACACAGGAAGAGCTAGAGAGGGAGGGGGGAGAGAGAGTAAAAGAGAGAGAAAGGGAGAGAGAGGGAGAGGGAGGGAGGAGAGAGGGCTCGAAAGCCCTCATCGAAATAGAATTCCCTTGTTTTGTTTCAAAACAGGGGATCCGTAATTATTTTTGCCAATTGCAGTTCCCTATTTCGATTAGGGCTTTTGAGCCCTCTCTTTCCCCTCCCTCTCCTTCTCCCTTCCTCCCTCTCCATCTCCCCCCCAATCTCTTGAGCACGGCAGGGCATTGTTCCGAACTGATGAAATGAACCATGCCAGTAACTGACTAGTCCGGTTCAGCATGCCCCGAACTAGTTAGTTCGACACAGTTTAACAGACCTCGATAATTGAAAAAGAGGGATTTGTCAGAATCCACTCAATAACTCTTATACTATTAGATTGGACCGTGTGAACTTAGTGTGCTTGCAGCTTCAATTTTGAGGGATAAAAGTAATCTTTTTGAACCCTGCTGTTGCTTTCCTGGTTTTCCCGCTACAAGGATGTGTCTCATTGTGCTAGTCTATAATGTGCTTGTAACACATTCAAAGGATGTGTCTCATTGTGCTAGTCTATAATGCTGAAATGAGTCCTAATTTTTAAAACTTTGGACCATTTATTGGTCTGAGGAGTGATAAGGAAACTCCAGGAAAGGCTGACAGTAATTCCAATTTAGTGCTTGGCTGCATGCCACTCAACTAGAAAAGCAAATTGTTAAGTGAGTCCCTCATGTTCAAGAATTCGTCCATTGACATTTCGATTAAGAGTTTTAGGGCCTGAAAATGTACAGGAAATTGGCCTCTGTGCAGCTTGCTGATCTTCTGGTTAATATTCTCACCCTTCTGATTTTGCCTCTATTATGACAGTTTCCCTTTTGTCCCGATCTTAGAATTACATACTTGCTTGGGGTCCCACTTTGGCCTGTGTGTGACCGAAGGAAGATTAATATCCTTCTTTGTCTTATTCTCACTGCCTGTAGGCTTATGCCTTATCCTCAACTAGTTGCAGAGGAATAGTACTACAAGAAGAAAATATGGCTAAAGATTTCTTTGCTTTAGTGACCCATATGTTTACAGATAGAAAGCTCAGCAGCTGCTTGACTATGCTGTCTTTTCAGGCACTTTCAACATTTGTTCACCTTGTAACATGAATTAACATTATCTGTCATTTCCTCATTTCTTTCCCGGGCTTCCTTATGCAACCTCCCTAGTCCATAGTGGGAAAGATGAATCAATGTTGAAAGGTGAATCGGTGTTGAATCAATCCAGATGTGTCTCCAGCAAGAGACCCTTTTAAGAATATCCAATACTGAATCCCCAGACATTAAGAGCTTACTAATTCTATGCAGAAAACACATCGAGACTTCTGTAGTGTCTGAAGCATGCGGTTACCCCCTATTAGTTTCTTTTGTCCTAACAAATGATTTTGAAAATCACATATACAAGGAAAATATTGCACTGCACATAGTTCTTAACTGCCACTTATAAGCAATGAGCATCTAATTGATAGTTTCTGGGTTTCTGGAGCCCAATCGAGTAATTGCTTCCTTTTCATGTCGAGCAATTTTTTTCCCTTGTTATCTGTAGCATCTTGGATTGTATGTAACTTGAACATCTTTTTCTAGGCATGATCCAGTTGAGGGGGATTGCCAAAAGAATACATGCACATATCATGCTGATGGTAGCACAGGGAAGGTTAGTAATTATTTAATTGTTTCTGTTTATTTTGTCTTGATAGTTTAAGTTGATGCATAAGCTGCTAGTGATCCTATTGCCTCAATGTTCATATGTTTTCATTTAGTAAGTTGAACTGTATCGTATGGTTCACATTTGCATGCCCGTTCGTACACATGCACATGCATGCATCATTTGAAGAGACATGTAAGAAAGCACTGTATTAGAATGGTACAAAAAGCAACTGAGGCCAAGTTGGGACAACAAAAGAAACCATTAAGAAAAAAAAATGATGCCTTTTGTTTTCTGCTATATTAATGCCTCAATATTATGAGGGTGAGTCTTGGTGCGATGGTAAGTGACATGGAGGTCAGGGGGTCAAAACATGGAAATAGCCTTGCATACATGACGTTTCTCAGATCCCGCAATGGTGGGAGTCTCATGCCTTGGGCCGCTCTTTATTAGTGCCTCAATAGTATAGCAATTCTTGAAAGCAGTTGCACTATAGCACAAACTCTAAAAACTCTTGATTGGTAGTTTGAACTATTTCAAATGCAGTTAAGATCTATAACAATTTCATGTTAGTCATCTTGTCTCGAATGGAAAACCAATCTGAGCATTATAAGCCTGATCTTGTTAACTAACCTTGAGCCCAAAAGCTTGATCTGATAGGGAAAGGGTCAACAATGTGTATCAGACCAAACACACCACTACTCCCTTGCAGGGCCAGGACTACGCATGTGGAGGGATAAGTAAGGCAACACAGACTAGAATTAGAACTCATGACTTTCAGCAAACCTGAATTGATACCATGTTAAGTAAGCAATTGACCCCTGAAGCTTAAGTTGATAGAGGAATGATTAACAATGTATATCAGCTTTTTCATTTCTAAAGTGGGTGCTTCAAATTTTCCTTTAGTGCTTTGTTCATCACTTCTTCTGAATCTATTTTATTCATGTAGTTTCCAGTATTTAGTTTATTTTTCCACAATTGGGTAGGTGATGATACTCTTCAAATAGTTTTTGAATTCAGTGCATTTGACTGGAGGGGAGTATTAGACCAATGACTTGAAACACAAACTATCGATCTAACCCCCCAAAAATGAAGAGATTATGGTTCGCTAGTTCAATTGCTTGATCCATTGGAGAGAACCATGATATCATCATGACATAATAGAATACTGTTTGTAAACTATTATAAAAAAATAGATAAAAAATATAGGTATAAGAAAAATCAGAAAAATTATATTTTTCCAATTTTCTGACAAAGCAAAACAAATTCTTGTCCCTTTTGTTTTTTTTTTACTATAATTTGTGAGGTGACATATTATGCCATCACTAGTGTGATGAAACGTAAGTAAAAAATGAATTTATTTATAAGAATTTATGGGGGCAGTATAAGTTTATTGATCAAATTTATATGCAGATACCTGTTACTGATTTTGGATGCAAACATTACTAGAACAGGATCAATAATTTGTCTAAAATGATTGTTCTTTAATTGGAGAGCAAGACCCAAACAACGGAAGTGACTAGGCTTCCAGTGGACATTATCCCACAGAAAGTCATTTGGTGAGGGAGAGAGGGGTGCTTAGTCCAGTGCTAACGGGTTGAACAAGAGCTATAGTATGGTCTTGTTGTGAGGTCTCATGGATAGGGGTGGCAATCAGTTGAGTTAGGTCCAGCTAGTATTGGGTTTGATAGACAAGTATTCTTAGATAATCGGTTACCTGAATCCAACCAATTTAATAATCCAACATGCGCTCAGCCTATTCATTTAACAAGTAACCTGACCCAATCTGTGCACCTCATTTGATAAATTGGTAAGTTTGCATTATGTTGAAGATGACATGATGGGCCTACTAACCTAACTGTTTTAGGTGTCCAAGTATCTGGACACATTAAAAAACCTGCATTTTAAGTGTTTAGATATCATTGCCAAATTTTCAAGTTCATAACATTTTAAGTTGTCGCATGGTCCACTTGATCATTTAAGTGCTCAGATTATGAGAGCATGCCTGATAAATCAAAGGAGCATGGAATGTATACCAAGCATCTAGATCAGTGTATCCATGAAGGCTTTAAAGAAAATCCATGGCTCTCATGACTTCACTTAAGAATTGAGGGCTGATATGGCAATTTGAAAAAATGGCTCACTCTCTGCTTGCTCAGCTCCTTGGTCTGTATGTCCATATAATATTCCTGTCTCTTTCCCGCATCTGTGTGTGTGCATGCATGCTTAGGCAAGCATGCAAGTGGATTTCCCTGTTTTAGTAAGTCCTTGTTAAACAAGGAGAAATGTGATGCTTTTCAAAGTTTCTAGGGCAGAGGAAAAAGGGACATTTGCTGAGATTTATGAGACTTGCTGGTTGCTGCCCTTTTTTTCTATTTCATTGACAGTCATGGTGTTGGATGCAGAGACTTATTTCTAATTTCTCATTTTTGGGCCTTGTTCTCTGGGCACCTGCCTAGGCATTGCCTGGTCCCCTGTTCTGCCACCTGCAGTCTTCTGAATCACTGATCCTCATTGACTGTCCCTCTTGTTGAAATGATAGGTCAATTGATGTCCTTGCCTTATAAACTGGAGTTGGTTTGTTATATGCAAAAATGTTGGTTATGATGCACGATTAAGGTTCTTAAGATGAAATCTAATGCGGCCAAGTCATTAATAGTTGACTAAGAGTGCAAATATCAATTTTTACCTAATCAGACTTGGGCCTGTTCACAACTAGAACTTAAACTTTTAATCTGACTCTAAAAGGTTATCTCAAATTGATAATTTGATCTCACTTTTTTTTGGGGTTGGGGGTTCTCAGTCTCCAAGCAGAAGTGCTCGTCGTAAGAAGGCTAAAAAACAATGGCGACGCAAGATGCGAGAAATGGGTATTCAGCAGATGGAAAAGGTATTTGCTTTTTTTTTTTTAATGATTCGACATTATGTAGTTTAATTATATTTGTCTGCAGGGTTCATTTTTGTTTATTAACAACTGTTTATATTTATAGCTGGTTATGATCAATTATTAAATGTTCTCTCTGGAATCATTAGGATATGCAGAGCCAGGTGCCAGCAAATGGCCCAGATGATGCATCAGCAAAACATCAGACAGTGGATCAGATCACTGAAGAAGAGGATGACATTGTTCCTATCATAGTTCGACCCGGTCACATTCGTTTTGAGTCTTCGGGTATGTTTCAGATGCTACTATCCCCAAATCTCTCTCCCTTCCTCCCTTCCTCCCTCCCTCCTACCTGGATGCCTCAAGCTTCATGATGTTGATGCCAAATCAACATTTGCTTCGAATGTGGTGATTAGTTTTTCACTAAAATCTGAATTATCTTCATAGCATTTTTTTAAAATGTCTTGCTACTGCATATATTAATGTATATAATGTATGGTTGGTGTAATTATGATTTTTCTTTTACACGAATTGAAAATATCTTTTTTTTTTCTTTTCCAATTTGACCTATCATTCAAACATTACATCTTGTATTGGAAATTTATCCTCTGTTGTCATTGTCATTGCCAATTCAACCCTATAAGTTTCTCCTCAATTTTATGATTTTTAAATATATTTTCGGGGCTTTGCACCCCAGTCCTAATTTATGACAATTAACAGCTAATCCTGTTTTCTATGGTTTTCATTCTTATTTTTAGTAGCTCATTTGATCACCGTATCATATATCCTACCACATTATGAGTGAAGGCTGGCAGACAGGCTGTAGGAAATTGCAGTAAATCGTAACATGTTGATTCAGTTGTTTGATAACATCCGATGATGATCGTAAATGCAAGCATTACTTCATAGATGCATGAAAGAAAACATATTGAGTTACATATGGATATTGTTTAATTAGTTTATTGAAGTGATGACATATAGGAAGCCAAATAAATAGTATATAAACGTGGGCTTAATTTAGAAATAAAGATACATAAAGATAATTCTCTAGTATTTTTTTCTAAACGTATTTGGGACAACATTTGATAATCGATGAAATCAAGGACTACAATCACAATTTATATCATAATTGTTGACATTGATGAGATCCAGTTGCTAGAAGCATCAGAGGATATGGTTGGACCATTAGAACCATTTGACAACCCAAATTGTCAGCTTATTAAGTATATATTTGGTTTAATATTTTAGTAGGGTCTTATCTACTAAGTTACTTTTTTTTTTAAAAGTTGTTTGTTAACTGGTACTTAAGTTAGGGTAGGATGTACATGTGTGTGTATGTATATCTGTATATATGTTTAAATATGTGTGAAATAAGATAGTCCTGAATCATGTATTGTGTGCGAGTTTGTTCATAAAGAAAGTTGTTTTTACTCCTATCCATCTCTTTCCTCCGTCTTGCTACATACATGCATGCATGCATACATGTTGCAGGCATACAAATATAAATACGGGCTAGTTAGATATGATAGTCTTGAAGCATGTGTTGTATTTGAGTTTGTTGTTAAGAAAGTTATTTCTTTCCTCATTCTCTCTCCTTTATTTCGAATACATTGTGTTTACAATCCTCCACTACTGAAATTCCTATTTTATTGTCCAATACATCATGCTTATGCTACCAAAACTCTATTTTGTTATGGTTAATATATTTTTGATGCCATTATTGGAACTTCTTTGACCTGAAGGTATTTAAAGAAATAAAATAAATTAGTAAAGAAACCCAGTTGGTACCAGAATCAAGTACATATTTCACATTGCAATTGCAGTTCAAAAAGAAAAGAAAAGAAAAATACCTGGGAACCAAATGCCAGGAAGTTTGATGCTCGTGGCAGAGAGTGGGAGGCAGGTGACAGAGGGAAGAAATGAATGTCGGAAGTTTGACATGTATCGTGGAGAGTTGGAGGCAAGCGATAGATTGAAGAAGGCGAACTGGATGGTAAAGGGAAGATGAAACGTGCAAAAGGTTGAATTAGAGTTTCGAAAGCATGGTCTTTGTGGTTATTACAAAGGGCTATTATTGGGTGGGGCTGGTCGAAACCTGACGTGGAAGAAACAGTCTCGGGCTCAGGTTTTAGGTCCACGGCTTGGCTTGGGCTTAGAAATGGTAGCCCGAATAATTATTAAGTCGGGCCTTTGTTGAGGGTTTTGGAAAAATGAACTGGGGCCTGACTAATTTTCAGTTGGGGAGAACTGGCTCAAGGACACGATGGGGAGAAAGAAGTTGCATCTCTTACCATCACCACCATTTCTTCGAGAGGCAAAGAACCTCTTTGTCAATGACTTGATGCTAGACCTGCAATAGCAACCCCCCTCTGTAATCAGTGCTAAGTCTGTGTTGTTTTTAAGTTTCATGAGGAGGAGAAGCATGTGTCACGGTTAGTTCTTGACGCAAAGAAGCATTCAGCCAGAATATTGTTGCTAGTGCACCAAAGTTCCTAAGGTAGCCAATGTTCTCCTTTACTTCCTTCCATAGCTGCAAAGTAATTGGTGAATCTGGGGAGGATACATAGTAGGTCGATTTCGATTTTCCTAATAATTAGAGCTTTAGATTTTCTGATTGCTATTGAAAACAGAAGATAGGATCTTATATCTATATAAAAGTTGTTATTAGGGTGTCTGCAGTAGTAAGGTGTAAGAAGCCTGAGTCTTGAATTCTTGGAGACATTAGCTAAACAGAGGGGCTCTGGTTTGACAAGTGATATCATAGATGTTAGTTGTTTAGAGTGAAAAATTTATTGCGTGATTTGCTGTGAGCTCTGTTTGTGTATTCTTAAGAACAAAATAGCCTGGCTACTGTAGCAGCATATCCAATTCAATCAAACACATTTATAAAAGCCTAACAGGAATAATCGTGATTACATTCATATTCGTAATGGGGCTAATCAAGGTTGATCAAACAGGTATTGTGACCCATATCTGTCAAGTATCGAGTCAGTACAGTGCGGTACCATATTGTAAATGGTATGCAACAGCGTACTGGTCAGGTATCGGGTTCGCCCAATCTAGTTTTTCACCCATGAATCTAAAGAGATGGATGGGGAGTTAGGGAGGCATAGGTGTCCAGTGTCCCACTAATGGCATTCGAGAAGATGGTGGTGGTGGAGGTGGTGAAGCCCATGGAGATCGAGGGCATTGAGGGTGATCAAATATTGGAGGCGAGTTTGGTGGGGTTGGTGGTGAGGACAAGGCAATTAAGGGTGAGGGTCCCACCATGGACATTGGATCTTTGTCATTGGATGGCATTGAGGGCTTCAAAGCAAGGATTGCTAACCAAATGGGAGTTGGAGCCAGTGGAAGCTGTGGAGATTGTCTTGGAGTAGTCAAACAATCCAAAGATTATGCTCTGGAAATTGTCCATGAGATCATTCAGCATGGCGATGGTCGAGAGAGAGAATAAAGAGACAAGGAGATACAGGGGTTGGTAACCGAATCAATGGGGGAAGAGACAGGATTTCTATAAATAGCAAGGTCAGTTTACAAGGTAAACAAAGGATAAGGAGACCTTTTACCTCACAAAGAACAAGGGGAAGAGCTTCCTATGATAATTGAGATGTTGAAAACCATTGGCAGGATTGTTGGCAAGGTAGCATATGTTACCGATGGCTTTGATGGAGGAAAGGAAAAGAATAGGGGAGAGACAAGAGAATGGTGAAGAAAGCTCAAAAGGAAAATAAAACTAAGTCAAAAAATTAAAATAAATTTAGAAAAAAGTTGAACATGTAAGGGGGAGTAGGAGTATGGGGCGAGTGATTGGTTGTAGGGGCTAGCCTCAACTAGAAACAATGTTTGTTAAAATCCTGTGATTCATGGTTTCAGTCTTATAATTCAGATCAAAATGACCCTAAACAATCTAGATCTCATCCTTAGATCTAGATCAGTTAGGATTATAGAATCTAGATCCGCATTATAGATTTTAAGGTCCTTTGGCTCTTAAGGTCCAACTTGGTCATTGCTATGTGAAAATATAATTTATATAGCTTTTTTAATAATATGAGTTTTTAAAATTATTTTCCACTATTGACTCTGGGGAGTAAAGTTTGCAAGCCTGTTATTGGAGTTTATGAAGTTAAAAATAAGAGGCAAATATTCAGATGTTTACAACCAAACATTATGCCTTATTTTTCTAAAACATTATATCCAAAAGAATAATTGAATTGACAAGTTGTACATAAATATGTTAATTAACCATACACAACATTTGTTTCATGGCATGCTATGGGTCTGTTTGTTTGTGGATGCTGTAGCTTTTGGCCAAAAAGCAATTTTTGGCAAAAGCTGCATTTTGAGATCAAAAGCTGTTTCTGGGTAAAACAGCTTTTGCTGTAAAAGCGTTTGGCTATCAAGATCCAAAAGCTGTTTTGAAATTATAGAAGTGGTTTGCTGTGTGTTTGCCTGGTAAACTCAAAAGCTGCTTTTGAATGACAAAATGGCCAAAAAGGACAAGTGCCTAAAATGATTCACAAATTGTTTAGAAATAAGACAAACGAGTACTGTGATGCAAATAAATTTAATAAAAATCATATACCACAATTTTTTGCATATAGCTAATGTGAATAACATAAAAGAAAAATAATATACCACAATTTAATAACAGTTTTACCATGAAACATCCTCCATAAAAGTAGAATTTTCTTGATTCCTAGACAAAAATAATCAAGGATAACTAAAATATTGAAAAAAAATGATTTTCTAGAGTAAAAATATTGGCAGATATCTGGTTATTGCATTTCCCAATCTAAGGTGCAATGCGCTAGCTTTTAAATTTTTAACATCACTGCAAAACTCAGTTGCAACTTAGTCTCAGGTTTGCTACTTGCAAGAGCAGAGAACACGACCACATATGATTCTGAATCATTTCTGAATCTTGCTCTCCTTAATCTCAAATCTCTTAAAAGAATCTTTATACAAGCCTTGTCCAATACAAGTACATAATAAGCATCAGGTATTACAACCAGCTCTCACTCTGAAATCAACTCTGTTTGGTGCCAAATTTACTCTGAGCTTCTTTAACACCGATCTATTCATGATAGCATTGAAAGATACTTGATCGCTCTCAAAATGCTAATAATTGCCCACATTCATCAATTTTTTCCATTTGCCTGTTCCTGTAATACGGAAGACACTCAAATATTTTTGCATGGCATTCTCAACCATGTTTATTGGCACATTTCAGGGATTATATTATGGAGGTAAAAAACCATTACTAAAGAAATATGAATGCTATGATTCAAACAGGACATTGAAGGAGCTGTTTAACTACTGTAACTTGATTACTCTGAAGACATTTCCCACTGTCTGTCACTCCTACAAGACTTGGATAAAATTGGCCACTTAAAAGATGCCTACATGAGTTGTTGGAATAAGCCACTTCAGTTATATCGCGTTCTCAAAATGCACCAGATAGCAAAATGAATCTAATTCTAAACCCCTATCACAATTGCTCATATTCTCTTCCTCGTCGTCCCCTAAAGGTGAAACCTTATATCACTTAGTTATTTGCCTCGCCAAGTAATCCAAATCTAAAACTTTGACAAAATGCAGCCATTGGCACCCTCATAGACATCATAACAATGCCATAGCCTTGAGAAATATGTGTGGGCACTTCTTCAAACAAAGGAAATTAATAATCACCAAAACCATACTGAAACAGGAATACTTTCTTTCAAATAAACTGCAAGCATGCATAGCTGTATGTGTATGCATGTTTTCAAATTTTTTGAAAGTAGGATGTCAAGACAAGTTCTTGAACAAGATAAGCGTTTTTTTTTCCATTCAAAAAAAAGCAGCAGTAAGCCCTTTTTTTGATGCAAATTGGAGGAAGTGAGAAACTTCCACCAAAATTTTATTGACTGATAAAAAGAATGTACAGAAGATGGTACAATGCAGATAGAGAAGTAAAAGTAGGGTGGGAGAGAGTACAATTAAGAAAACAAAGGTAGAAAGAAGATAGTACAACAATCTCAGAATGGAGAGCAATCTCATGGTGGAGCGCTGCCAGATTATGTGCAGCAAGTTTCTAGTGTCCTGGAATGTAATAAGGACCACAACAAACATGTCTATGGAACCCTGTTCTTGTTCAACTGAAACTCCATAATAAAAATATGATTATCTCACCTAATTGGATGGGAAAAATTGGTATACACCATGAAACCATGGGGAAACAAGATAGAAAAAAAAGGAGGGGTAGGCGTGATTGAGATAGACCTTTTGGATGCCAATGAATGCTGTGGACTGATTTACTTGCGAAGATATCGAAGAGATGGGCAGAGAGGAAGAGATTGGAGGGGTTTCTTTTGTAGGAAAAGAAATAAACAGGAGAGATCGATAATCTTGAGAGAGTCCTAATACGCTTGGAGCTCGAAGAAGCGGACGTGCGTGGGGCATTGAGAGGCTGTGCACTATTTTCTTTAGCAAAAAAAACTTCCTGCAAACATGATATTCTGCTTGCAGGGCTGCATCTACGAGAAGCAGGAGGAGGTCAGCTTTACGTAAACCATGTTGGGGAGAATTTTCAGTGCAGTACAAAATTACTTTTAGGTTGTAGGCAAACACTTAAAATTCTGCGTTTAGACCCAGAATCACTTTTGACGAGCACAAACACACCCCCAAACATGCTCTATAAATGCAATCATAATGGTGAAAACTAGATTTCTTGTATCTATGGATTTATTCTCCATCTGCTTTATGTTTAACTAGCATGTTCATGTCCATGTTTCATTTATATTATATTTTTAAAAAGAAATCAGACCAAAATCTTGCACTCTGCAATCTGATCCATGTCTAAATCCGATCTGACCACCATCCCTCCCTCCCCCCTCCCCCCTTCTAAGATATACTCCTCAAACCCAATTTTGACAACTTTTGTAACAATGCCTGAAGCCCAGCACCTAAAGCATCTAAATATCCTAGCAACCTACCTAACATTGTGTGCGTGTGTGTGCAAGAGAGAGGTGCACAAATGAGGGTGGGGTATTAGTTGTGAGGTGTGGTGTCACAGGGAAGGCTGTGGTGAAAAGTCAAAAACTGTGATACTGCATATGGTTACTAGGCTGAAGCGGAGATAATGTTGTATGTTTTTAAGTTGGTCAGGGCTATTTCATTAAATAAATTTAAGATAATGTAGTTTGCTTGTATGCTTTAAAAAATGATATGGCCAAAAATGAGTTTGATAGTATACAAGAATAATGATGAAGGTATTGGCCATACTTCAGAGTTCAGATATAAAAGTCCTAATATAAAAGAACATTGTATGAAGTACTCATGGCTCATTGTTAAGGAAGTCCTAATAAGAGGATGGTCAATGCATAGAATCGTCAGAATATGTGATGTTAAAATGTTGCTATCTTCATTTCTTTCTATTGCGCTCCAAATACGGTAGCAGTTTTACTATCTAATTAATAGTATTCTGTTTTTATCTCAAGTAATTTTACAAAAACTTAATATGAGGAAAATTAATTCATGATTAGTACAACATAATTCAGGATGTGCATTCATGCTTGGGGGAGCATCAACAGAAAAGAACATGAACTACTAAATAGAATTGTCAATGCAGTCTGTATTTTTTCTTCCAATGGATGGAGTGGCAGCTTGAGTCACAAATATATGCAAAGGACGGAAGCCCTAATGGTTGAAGCAAGATATGCCATTTCGGTACTGGATCTGGTATCGGTACCATCGTATTATAGTGTTGGTATGCCTGGTATGGTGCCCAGGTCGACATTCCAAGTGTCGGTATGCCTCCGTACGACATACCGGTTTGGTACTGTTATAGTATGGCATGGTCGGTATGCACCGATACCAACCGGTACGGCAAACCTTGGGTTGAAGGCTTCAAGACTTAATGTGGAAGTATGGATAGGATGTCTATTTCCCTAAGAGAATCTTAACATATTGCAGTTAAGGTAGATGCTAGTTTGCCAGTAATCTGATTTGACCACTTATGATTTAATTTTCTTTTAATGCTTTAAAAGTGTTAGGCATTATATTTCCATTTCTACTTTTTGGTTCCTGGTATTTGACCATTCTGTCCAGACGTTCTCCCCGCCTCTTTCTGACAGTTGCTAGGATGGGAACCTTAAGGTAATGGATGCTGTATTTTATCTTGCTCACATGATTTGCTGGGACACGTGGAAGGACTAGAGCAACTGAAACATGAGAGATGATGCAAGAGATCCTTTTGGTGTTATCTTTAAGGTCTGAAAGGTTTTACTATTACTTCTCATGGATACTAATTATTTTAGGCTTATGAGTGTTTAGAATTTTGCTTTCTTTGCCCTCTCTGCCTCTTTGATCAGGTATCACCTTGATATCTGGTAACCTTTAAAACCTCTTCAATCAAGCATGGTTGATTAGATATTTGATACAGGCGGGCTTCTTTTTCTTGCCTCAGCAAAGAGGAATTCACAATTTGGCAAGTGATTGAGAGGAAAAAGAAATATTAAGAACCAAAGAGAAAATTAGGTCAAGGAAATTAAGTTGACTGACCATTAAATCTAAATTCATACATTTTTGATCGCATAATTTGCGCTACAAGCTCAAAGTGAAAGCAAATTTGACCCACAAACTAAAAGTTGATCTACCTTACATCCTATTCCTAAGATTAATGGCTAAGAGAGCCTTGTATGATGTAGATGTAGACAAAATCCTTCAGCATTTATAGAGAAAATCTGGTTGTTTCCTCCAGCAATAACGACCTCTGGGTGGTTATTTCCAGCAGTAATCACCCTCAGTGATGGTTTCCATGTGCGATCATTGACCCCCCATTTCTGTTTACTTGGGTAGTTTTCTCTGCTTGAAACTTTCTGCAAGTATTTCTTTATTATATGGTTGCCACTTGTCAAGCTAGAAAATGTCGTTTGCCACTGTCAGAACACTTTATCAGTTGATAAGGAAGCTGCTTACTAATCAATCAGAAAACTATTTGATTAATTGACTGCCAGTCAGAAAATCATTTTTGGGCCAAAGTGGCTCTTTGGTGGCTAGGCATCTATTATCTCTGAGTTTATCTGAGTTGACTGAACAATTTCATCCATCTGTTATACTTTTTATCCTAAACTTGTTTAATTTTCCAGAAATTTATCAACCAGAAAAGGTAGCATGATCTCATCATCTCATCTCTCATTAATTGTGATCAGATTCTTCTGTTTTATGCTTATCAAGTTCTTCGACTTGTTTTTAATGCTTTAAATCTACCAAGTGAGTATTTCATTATGCAACATCGTTCTGTTTGTTTCTGTCATTTATCATGTGATACTAATTATTCAAGTGGACAAATGCTTGATGTGTGTATTTGCAGCAATGCTTTCTGTATTTATGTGTCTGGTCTTGCAATATAGAATTCTCTGATTAATGAGAATACTTCACATTGTATTTATGTGTCTGGTCTTTTTTACTGTTATACCTCAGATTGAACATTTTTGAGGTGAAATCAATATCAAAGAGACATTGAGCTCAATTAAGTATCCATGCTTCTAATACCTATTTTTTCAGCAATAATGCAGCTGACAAACATGTATAGGGTAGAAGCTTCAAAATCATATTATTTTAGTACTTCTATGGAGAATACATTGTCTTTTTCTCCTAAATGATATTTATTTCATATACCTGAGGACCAATTTTTTGCAGATGCAGAACAGAGCAAGTTGCAATCAAGCGGACCTGTGGTATGTCTCTGTCCTTGTACCAATTATGTACCATTTAGGCTTTCAGTTTGTTCCTATATTTTATTTATTTTAAAGTTTTAATTCTCCTTGCCAGTTGATCTCTATCATTGACAAAGGTACAAAGTTTGATGGGCTATATATGTTTATATGTTTATCACTGTATTTGTTGGCACTGGGAAAGACAACTGGGATACCATAACTAATGCAAGAAGATGGGTATCATTTTGCTGATACCGGTGTTCTTCAAACTTTAGATGTCAATCCTATCCTGTGGCTGGTGAAAACAAAAACAAATGTTTAATGCATTACTGATCATGAACTCCATCTGAACTTATATATTTATATTCTGATATTATTAATGAAAGAGTTCAGCATTACCTTTTTAATAAATAACTGATTTATAATGAACATCTTTTCATATTTGCATACAAAAATGAAAACAGCTATGTCTAAAGTCCTCTAAATTAATCAATTAATCTCCACTTGTTTGTGCATGTATTAATATAATATTCCAGATATGAGACATGCTTTAATTGACCTTTTGTGTATATGTCCACTTGTCACCTGGCTTCCTTCCTCCCATCTCTCTCTCTCTCTCTCTGTCTCTCTCTCTCTCTTCCTTTATGTGTTTGAAGTGGCTCTGTTTTTCTATCCCTCTACTGCTTTCCTCAAATTAAAATAATGAACGTGTGCCATCTGACTTGAAGGAGAACCAAATTATTGAATTAAACTGCTAGCCACATGCTTCCACCGCATAGAAAGTCAATGCTGTGCCTAGAGTTTTTATAATTCTGCTATTTAGTGATTTAAAACATTATTTCATAATGGGACTACTATCGATGGCTTCCTTGTGCAGAATGCTTATTTGAACTTCTAAATGATGGATTTCAGTTCCCTTTCTTCTTGTCCTTTGGATGAATCAACTTAATCCAAATGTTTGTTAACAATGCATTAACATGCATAGTGAATGAACACTTGTATTTTCCAATTTAACAAGGGCCTTCATGATCATGGGGATAAGAGATCTTTGGTGAAGTAGGCAAGAGTTCTTCTTGAACATGTGTGGAAGGAATAATATCAGTTTTCTTAGGCTGCCTGCATGACTTCAGGTTGCTGAGCTATAAAAATCCCACATGTTTGATGTTTTTTTTTTGTTTCATAAATTTTCCATGCATACTATGACTGAGTTTGAGAGGTTGCGGACTGTTGAATGTATTTGTATATATTATTTATTCTTACATTCTTGGACATCCTTCATGGTGTTTTATTTATCGTTATTGAGGATACTTACCATGTTGGCAATTCATCGGCTATCACCTTGTATATAAATTGGGGCAATGCTTTATAGAAATATAATTTGCATATGTTAAGACATGGTGTTAATTGGATGTGAGATGCATGGCCAAGTCAAGCTTCTGCATCACATGGCATCCTATACCCCACCAACACTTGGCTCATTTAATTGATTGAAGACTATATGTGTTGGTCAATCATTTTCATTTCTTAGTAACATATACCACGCCACTTCTACTGAGCCAAGCTTCTGCATCACATGGCATCTTATACCCCACCAACACTCGGCTCATTTAATTGATTGAGACTATATGTGTTGGCCAATCATTTTCATTTCTTAGTAACATATACCGTGCCTTTGTGCTCCAGGAAACTCTGCAATGGAATGGAACAACCAGCAAGAAGAAGGGGCAGAAGTGGGGCAGGGAGAAGACCTCAAGCAAGAGGAATGATGATAATGCTTGTAATGGAGCATCTAATGAAAAAATTGTTGCTGAAGAAGGGAAGCATGTAGATGGCCAGATAGATTTTGAGAGCCTTTATCCTTTGACACGCCTTCCTGAGGTTTGTCTTCATCATATGCCTCTGGTGGTTCAAGTTTTCAAAGAACTTGGATAGTTTTTTACATAAATTTTATAATTTTCTTTGTACTTATCTTTTACCATTCTGCCAGAGTTCCTTAGCACTATTATGTGAGCAAAAATGTTGTTTTTGAGCTTTTTAAATCCTCTCTTTATATGAATAATTTGTGCGATGGTAGTCTGTGATCCAAAAAAGCAAAACTGTCTATTCTGCTCGTTTTCCGTTTTTTCCTGCCCAAGTTGGGACCTTTTTGTTTATCATGGATTGGATAACAATATTTGAATTTATTGCAGGAAGGTGATGTGCTTGTGTATCGTTTAGTTGAGTTATCATCATCATGGTGCCCTGAGCTTTCTCCTTTTCGAGTATGATCATTATCTATATGTTGAAGAAAATTGATAGTCATATTAATTGTTGTTCAAAATAACTGGAATATCACAAATTGGATTAGATAAAAAAATTTTCTTGAAAAATCATATAATGATTATCATAATGCACTTGAGTAATGTTCTGGTTTTGACTACTATTGTAGGTTGGCAAGGTTTCGTCGTATGAATTTGGATCCATGAAAATTGTTCTGGTACCTGTCTCAGAGTATCCACTCTTTTCCAAACAAAACGACGACACAGAGGAAGCGGCACAGCGCCCAGATGTCTCACATTACAAAGAAGATGGCTCTTTGGAGGTAACTTTTGAATTGGTGTTTGTATACTTCCCTGTAGGCTTTACTGGTTATCTTGTCTAGTTTTTCTACAGTTGATTTTGATGAAAGTTGATGACGACAACTGTTAATCCAGATTGAATATCCATCACTTGTTGATGTCCGTCTGTTGAAGCCAAATGAGTCGGAAGCAGAAAATATGAGGGCTCCTCAAGGTAAAAGGACCACAGTAGCCGCACCAGCAAACAACTGGGAATCTGCCTTGGCTAAAAGTACTGCCATCGAGTCGGATACCCCCTTTGCAGGTATCTATTGAAATTAGATGACCAACAGCGTGTTATTTTAATATTTTGTTGCTTTATTTTATGGTGTGAAACTCTTAAATAAGTCCAAATTTTCCTTTCTAAACATCGTCATTTTATAATTTATATTCAAAACTCCTGCATGACCTCCTTTTGTAGAAAGAAGACCTAATATGGGCTGGGAGCAAATTGAACAGGCTTTAAGTGAGAAAAAAGCTGAGCTTCAGCAGAACAATGGTTGGGGTAGTTGGACCCCAAATAAAAATACCAGCACCACCTCATGGTCATACAGAGCATTGAGGGGAAGTGCACTAGGGCCGACTCTGGCATTATTAAGAGGGAAGGAGGCCAAGTATGCTAGCACAGTAAATGGTAGGCATGCTACTTCAGCCAATGGTAAGTATGCTGGTTCAAATGGGAAGTACGCTAATTCAAATGGGAAGTACGCTAATTCAAATGGTAAGCACTCTAGTTCAACAAGCAGAAAGTACAGTGGCTGAACCAAACAAATGCTGAGCATGAGAGGCTTTCTTTTGGCAAGGATTGTTAAGTATTCTAGTACAAAGTGAGATACTTTGTGGGTGGTAGACTAGAAAGGTATTTGAACTCGTAAGTTCAGGAGATCCATGCTATTATCCTGTATCCAACTTGTTAATTAACAGAGTGCTGGCTTGTTTCTCAGCTAGTTCTTTATGTCTTCTGTGTTGCATAGCAATGATCTGATATGTGCTTAATCCTGATATTTGCATGTGGATGATTGCGCGCAGACTAATCAAAGGGGATGTCTCTGCTTATGGATTCTTGGGATCGATCCCATCCTCTATTGTTTCTGCTTTTCTCCTGTCCTGCCCTGTCCTATTAAATTCTGCCCTGTTCGATCACCTCCGGACAGATGGAGGACAGTTTTATAGGACAGGATGGAAGAGAAAGGGACAGGATCCTTGAAAGATTGTGGATTCGAAAAATGTAAGCTTTGGCTGCACTGAGACTCGTGTCGAGGTTAGCTTGGCTGTGTTTCTGGTGCACTGAGATACAACACTACGTGCTGAGCTTTCTTTGATGGAAAAACTGCTTTTTTTGCTTGATAGCTGCGGCCATATTTGTAGTTTAAAAAATTCTTTATCTTGATATTGGTGAGGATGGGGATCTGAAGAAGATTGTAGATCTTTTAGATTATTTGGTTGCTGAGAAAATGAAAAAAAGAGAAGGATAAAATAGAAAGAAAAGAAAAAGAGGATAGAGAAGGGAGAATGTACTCTTGTGTCTGATCGGGGTGAAGGAAACTTAAGAAAAACTTGGGAAAGGAGAGTATTTTCTCTTTTTACTTTTTGACAGCGATTGTGGGGCCAAATTTGTTGGGGTGATAAGTTTTCGGTAGGACTTGAAACCGCTGCCCACTCTTCTTGTTTTCTCCTAGGATCGTTCTGTCTCGGAGAAGAAAAATTTGAGACTCGTGGGGTTGAAATTTTGACCTTTCAATTTTTTCTTTAATTTTTATCCAAAATTTGTTTTTTTACGGTTAAAAATAGAAAACCATCGTGAAGGTTTTGGAAAGCACGTTGGTGGAAGGGAAAACGATCAAGATGGACCTCGATCGGCTGTCTCCAATGAGGTCAGATCTATTATTCAAGAAGGTGAATGTCTTGCTTGCATGGTGTTCTTCACAACGAACTAGTTCTAAGGAAATGGAAGTAGGGAAATCTTGGCCCCATGTGGTTCAGGGTGCTCGGCACTTTGGATGGGAGACTTTGAAGGTGATCAACGAGGAGATAGTAACGTTTGAAGCTCGGTTCAATGACGTTTTGGTGTTTTTAGCGGAGGAAATCCACTCCGGGCTTCTTTAGTTGATGGAAAGCTGCTCTCTTGGGTAAGTTTTTTGGACGAGGTTTTTCCCTTGACTTTGTGCAATCTGAGATGCAAGCTTGGTAGAAAGTGGAGGGAGACCTCTCAGTCTCGCCACTCTCTGAAGGGCTGCTACTTTTGATCTACCTTCAGAAGAGGTCAAGAATCATGTCCTTGCAAAGGGGCCTTGGTCCTTAATGGCCAGGGCCACTCATGGCACTAGAGAGTTGGAGGCGGAACTTCAGGCATGGCAAAGACTCAATTCGACATGCCAAAGTATAGATTTGGCTTCCCCGACTTGCCGCTGAACTATGCTATTCCTAGATAAATAGATGGAGTCTTCAATTCGAATGGTTTTTGCTAGGGTGTGTGCGCTCATCGATACCACCAAGCCCGTTTGCCCAGGTGCGAAAGTGCAGGCGAATGATACTGCTCTATAGAAGCAGTTCAATTATGAAGAACTAACAGAATTCTGTTACTCTTGCGAGCTCTTGGTGTGTACATGTGAATCTTGAGGATGTCCAATAACTGTAAATGTTGATGCCAAGTCAGTTTAAGGGCCTTGGATTCATGCAACAAGGGTTTCTGTCACTACATCTCAATCGGTCAGGAGTAGAAGATTGCCCACTTCGAGCCTTTCGATCGGCCAACAACCTGGAGGATGGGTGCAACCAAAACAAGTGTCAAAGAAACCCTAGCCAAAGGTGCATCTAAGGTCAAAGTTTCCACCTCAGGAGGACTTGAGGTCTTTGCTCCTTTTGTGGTTGCAAATATAGAAGAGGGGTCAGATCCTCAAAACATGAAAATCACAATGGCATCTACAGTAATTGTTGAGGCTGTAGCTGCTCCATCAGCAAAGGAAAAAAGGAAATGGTCTTCAACTAAATCTCAAAAGACAATATCCTCTCAAGGATCAGAATCTCCCTCACAATCCAAGGTACTTGACCTAGAGAAATCCGCAAAAGAGAGTGAAGGCTAGAAGAACATAACAACAACATATTTTACCCCTTGACAATATGTCTGCATAGTGTACACTCAGAAAACAATTGTGGAGGCGCTAATACACACGGATATGAAATCTACAGAAGGGAAGAAGTTTGTCGCTTCCAATGTTATGGCTGGTAATGCTCCTTTATCTTATGATAATTATATCTAAAAATTAAAATTGGTGCTTCATTATAATGAAGACATGAAGGGTGAGCCCAATCCAGTGTCACCTCCACCCGAGGACCACACTTCGGGTGATCAATGTGAAGAGGCTAATACTGTGGTTGTTAAAATACCGACAATGGCCAGCAAGGATGTAGACCCTCCATTCTCATAGTCGTCATGAAAATTCTAGCACGGACCTTCTATATGTTGCTTTTTGGAAACTAGATTTTTTGAAATTGCCATGTATAGAATCAAAAAAGTGATGGATCCATTATGGAGGATGTATATGATTTCGGCAATTGGACTTTTTGGGAAGTATTGTTGTAGGCTGGCGTAAAGATGTTGGCAGTGTCATCTTTAGTCACTCTGATAGATAGGTAGCCTTTGGTGTCAATCACTTCACACTCGGGGCCAACCTGAATTCTAGGGATAGTGTATGCCAGTACTTGTTAGATTGAGCATCGATGCATGCCTTTGGGTTGAGGCTAGTATGGTAATGTCTTTGGGCTTAACCTTCTTCTTATTGGTGATTTTAATTACATAATTTCTTCTGAAGATAAGAAAGGGGTTAAACCTTTTAAAATTAATAGAGAAGTTCGTGAATCTTGTACCTTCCTCTAGCAAACTGGCGTTATACACTCGGGCTAGCGGGAACTTAATTACACTTGGCACAATAACCGCTTGGGTCTTGCTCGGGTATAGGAAAGGTTGTATAGGGCCTTTGCTTCTGATACTTGAATTGATCCCTTTCTTGAACCCCACCATCTCAGTCATCTAACCAAATATGCCTCTGATCACTGCCCTATACTTTTATCTGCAATTGTAGAAACACCTAGAGGGCCCATGCCTTTTAGATTTGAAAAGTTTTGGCTATTTTATGAAGGCATTCAGGAGGTTATTAAACAAGTTTGGCATTGTGAGAGTCATTATTCATCAAGAGTAAAGTTGACAAGGCTCCTTCAGAACGCAAGCTATTAAGCATTGGAAGAGAAGTCTAGGTAATTTATTTAAAAAGAGGTAGCAGTTATTTAAGGAGATATATATGTTACAGACGATGAAAGCTCGATACGGAGATCTTACTAAACAACAACACATGCACCTTATGTCCCTGCTAAGAGCTTATCATTGAAACTTTCAGTTGCTGGAAATATTTTGGACACAAAAGGCCAGGATCATATGGTTAAAGGATGGAGATGCTAACACTATATTCTTCATAAATCAATAGTTATTAGAAGAAGACAAAATGGAATCACGAGACTCTAGAGAAGCCAAGGGGAACTAGTAGAGGAGCGAGCTCAAATTAGTCAAATGCTGCTGGTTCATTTTCAGCAAAGATGGTCCGAAGAATCAGTGCACTAGGAACTTGATTTACCTATAGTTATGTTGGAGATCACTATTGACTAGAATGTAGCCTTGATTAAGGATGTAGAAGAAGAAGAAATTGTCAAAGCTATTTGAAGCATGCATCCCGATAAGGCACTAGGGTCGGATGGTTTTCCAAACTTTTTCTTTCATAAATTTTGGCACATCACTAGAAAAGAGGTCATCCAATCTATTCAATCCTTTTTCAGAGTTGCTAAAATGCCTAATGCTCGGAAAAGAACACACATTACCTTAACACCCGATAAGAGCAATCCTGAAGGAGCTCAGGATTTTATACTAATTTGTTTGTATAATACCATGTATAAAATTGTAACCAAAATTGTAACAACCCAAGATCTCACCCAAAATGGCCAACCGGAAGTTATTATTTGGATTCCTTGATCTTGTATAAGTATCCAAGATCTACCCAGCAAATAACTGATGTGGGACTAAACACACGCCTGCACAAGTCCTCACATACTCCTTCCGTTCAAGTCCTAACATCCTCGTCATGCTAAGGGTTCAAATCTATTCAAATCTAATCACAAACACCACGATTGGCCCGTGGTCAGCCCTAATGAATCCGTGCTGCAGTGTCTCCTAGTCCACATAGGTTATAGGCCGGGTCCACTCTGATACCATTTGTAACAACCCAGGACCACACTCAAAATGGATAGCCGGAAGGTATTATTTGGGTTCCTTGATCCTGTATAAGTACTCAAGATCTACCTAGCGAATAACCGATGTGGGATTAAACACACACCTACACAGGTCCTCACATACTCTCCCCATTTAAGCCCTGATGTCCTCGTCAGGCTAAGGGTTTAAATCTATTCAAATCTAATAACAAATACCACGATTGGCCCGTGGTCTGCCCTAATGAATCCGTGCTGTAATGTCCTCTAGTCCACATAGGTTATAGGTCGGGTCCGCTCTGATACCATTTGTAACAACCCAAGATCTCACCCAGAATGGCTAGTTGGAAGTTATTATTTGGGTTCCTTGATCCTGTATAAGTACCCAAGATCTACCTAGCGAATAACCGATGTGGGACTAAACACACGTCCGCACGGGTCCTCACAAAAATATTAGTGAATAGATTAAAGCCCATGCTATCTAACATCATTTCCTTGGAGCAAGGGGCCTCCATTCAAGGTCGGAACATAATTGACCAGATTCTTCTCAGCTAGGAGTTGATGCACTCATTAATGCGGGCCTTATCCTTATGGAGCATAATGTTGTTCAATTTTAGATGTGGAAAAAGCCTATGATTGAGTCATTTGGCCTTTTTTATTTAAGGTGTTTGCCCAATTTAAGTTTCATTCCAAATTTATTCAATTGGTGAAGGCGTGCATGCTTAACTCCACCTTTGCTTTATTGATAAATGGGATGCCTACTTCTCAGTTTTCTCCAATTAGAGGCCTTAATCAGGGCTATTCATTATCCCTATACTTGTTCATAATATGTTCTGAGATTTTTTTTCAAGTTCTTACATTTTGCTATTCAACATCAAATGCTAGGGCTTATCAACCGGGTTGGGAAGGGCCTTCTATCTCATATATTTTCCTTGTAGATGACTGCCGACTGATTATAAAGACAACCATGAAGGACAATATATGTTTATTTTCACTCATAAATGCTTTTTGCTCTCTCTATGGCCACACTATTAATGTGGATAAATCACATATGATCTTTAGTCTTACCACCTCGAGTGCACTTAAATCTCAAATCAAGAGACTCTTTCAAATGACTGAATGTGTCACGCCCCCGGCCCGAGATCGCGAGCCAGGGGTCCGAGCCAACCGCCACATACCCGTAGAGGACTATCCCCACGAGCATGCAAGGCATCTTAACAAAATCTCAAAAATGAAACTACAATGATTCAACTGAAATAAATGC
>JAOXJJ010000263.1:13149482-13164418 GCA_025769935.1 Phoenix roebelenii | reverse complement strand
TCAAAGCCATGACAACTTGCATCACGGAAGGAGGAGATGAAAGTTAGAAGCCCTTACCTTAGCCTCCGACGAAGACCAGCGATTCTCTTTCTCTCCGGCGGCAATGGAGGAAGAGGAAGACCCGTGCCGAAGAAGACCCACCTTTTTAAAGGTTCTCTCTCTCTCTCGGTCGGCAGCGGCTCCTCTTCCCATCCCTTCAATGAGAGGAGCAACCCTAAAAGAAGAACAGGGGAGCCGGCTTCTTCGGGATGGCTCCCCCCCCCCCTCTCACATGCCCTCACGTGCACCACACGTGAGGTCGAAATCCTTGGGCTGGGCCGGTCAATGGACCGGGCCCAATTTCAGGGTCTCACAGAATGAGGGGCATTTGGAAGTGCCTGGGAGTTCTTTTATCAGGTATGCAACTGGTCACTTCGGATTTCAATTTTTTCTTGAAAAGGGTGATGACCAGGATTGGAAATTGGAAGTGGAAGTCTTCACCTCGAGAAGAGCAACCATTATCCAGGCCATGCTATCATCGACTCTGTTATACTCCATGTCTTCAATTTTGGTGCCTTTGGCATTTCTTGCTAAATTGAAAAAGAAATTTCGAGCTTTCTTGTGGGGACACTTTTTGATCAAAGAGGGCTTCATTTAATCTCCTAGGAGGATGCGTGCACACCAAAACCCAAGGGGGATTAGGCATGGTTAATCCGACCACTAGATGCAGAGCCTTCCATTGTAAGTTTGCAGCCCCAGCCCATCTCAACCCTAATTCTTTATGGGCCAAACTAGTATATGCTAAGTATCATTTTTAGAATTTTTTTTGCATGAATATCCTTCTAAAAATTCAAATTTACATAAATACCTTCTTCAAATTTATATTTATTTCTGTACTCTCATAAAATACTATTTTTGCACAAATGCCTCTAATATAACAACTCTTCCAATAGCGTTAATAAAAAACATATTTATTTTTAATAAAAAATAAAATAAAATTATGGAATTATTTTTTTTGTCCCCCATTGCGATGGCCTTATGAATATTTCTTTCTACACATCTATTTATTAAGGGTATTTTAGTTATTTTAATTTGAAATCGTTAATTTTTTAATGGTGTTAGATGGTGTGGGTACATATATAAAAACAAGGATAAAAAAGGGTAGAATAACAAAACAAGTATTTTACGAGGGTATATATGCAAATATCAATTTCGAAAGAGTATTCATGCAAAATTTGATATTTAGGAAGGTATTCATGCAAAAAAACCTATCATTTTATGGGCACTTGGTATAATTATTAGAAACCATGAAGGTGCTCCCTTATTTGGAGAAGAATTAGCGAGTGCAGCCCCTTGGTTCTACCTTATTTTATATGGACCAAAGGGACGGGCTCGAGTATAAATATACCTAAGGACCCCTGGCTATCCACTAGACCACTACTCTCCTTTTCATGTGGCCTATTTAATTGAATGTTGAAGAGTGCAACTCGGAAATTCATGTGCAAAATCTCTTTGGCCCCGACCATTCATGGAATCAGAACTTGTTGCCTTTATGTTTTCAACTGAGATGATGACCTAGATTTGTTGCATTCCCTATGCACAAGGAAACTGGTCTGATTGGCTTTGTTGGGGAACTAGTAGGCTTAATCAAGTTACTATTAAAGATGTGTATAGATTGATTAAGCCTTACGTACTGGCCGAAACTTCATATAATTTAATTTCAGATGGATTTGGAAATTGAATATACCGATGAGGGTGGAGACTGTTATGGGACGAAGGTTTATTTGGGACAACCACGTCTCGACTCTATCTCTTTTGTATGTTTTTATCCTTTTTGACTTAATAGGTTGCACTCATCTCCGTTATGTGTAAGTCGCCGTCATACTAAAAAGAAAAAAAAAAAAAAAACTTTCTGCATAGCAGGGCCTTCATTAATGAAGGATGGTTTTGTTGTGACCTTTGTCACTCAGTGGTAGAAGCAGTGCTCTTTTGCAGCTAGTTGCTGGGGTCAACTGCAATGCAGGTAGGCATAGCTTTCTTTCTCAGTCTTTACCGGGCTTAATAGAATAGATCTTTATGGCCCAGGTAGAGGTAGGAACGAGGTAGGCCTTTCTTGTGTCGCGTGGCTGATTTAGGCGGCCCATAATGAAAGAAACTGCCACCAGATTTCTTCTTAACCCACTCATCTGCTTAGAAAGGCCTCCTACTTTATAATTCCCTCTGTCCAGCAGCAAAATAAGTCACCTCCATTAAGATATTGGGATGGTGTTCAACATTTATCTACCGAGTCAAATAATATCTTGGTGATGTGGCTGCAATTGAGTATGTTATTGGAGACTATATAAGTTGTGTGAGGATCCGTGTGGGCATGTGTTTAGTCCCGCATCGATTATTCGCTAGATATATCTTGGGTACTTATACATGACTATGAAATCCAAAAAATACCTTCTGGTTAGCCTCTTTGGATGAGATCCTAGGTTGTTACAAATGATATAGAGCGGACCCGGCTTATAACCTATGTGGACTAGTGGACACAATAGTACGATTCCGTTGGGGCTGACTATGGGCCGATCATGGTGCTTGTGGTTAGAATTATATGGATTTGAATCTTTAGCCTGATGAGAATGCCAGGGCTTAAACAGGAGGACTATGTGAGGCATATGAGAGCGTGCGTTTAGTCCCATATCAGTTATTCCCTGGATAGATCTTAGGTACTTATATAAGTTGGAAGGAGATTCCCTAGCTGTTATTTAATGGATAACCAATGCTTCATTACATAGGTGTCACTACTTCCCTCTACTAAATGATATTCAGCATTGGAATTCAACCAGACGAGGGTTTGTGGTGCCTCATATTTACTGCGAAGCCAATTGAGTTGCTGACTTTCTGGTGAATTTAGCTTTAACATGAGATATCAACTTTAATTGCTTTGATGAACTACCTGCAGATTTACTTGCTGTTTTAATGGCTGATTGCAGAAGCGTGTACTATCTTCGCAATAGATGATGGATTCTGAACTTAACTATTACTCATGCCTCTCTAATCTTTGACTGCTACTCTTATGGTCCTATTGTTCAGGTGACTCATCATAAGTATCAGGTTGTTGCAAGCCGGTTGGTACATCTGCTATGAATGATTGTTGCTTTCTTTGATTTTCTTTTTTTTGCAACAACAAATAGTTCATATATTTATAGTATGGATATATCCATAAAAGTTAAAAAGTAACAAATCTCGGAGCGCTCTACACAGTTTTCTCTCACCAACCTAGAGAGCTCCTCTAGAGTGGTTAGCTACATACAAGGCCACTCAATCCATAGCTCCATTTAGACATGCTTAATTTGGAAGGCAACGTCTCCACCAAACATGGCCAAAATATCTCGGAGCAATGGGTGACAACCACCCATGCCGATGGTGCACCCCTGGATCCAGCCGATCATCGTAGCCGAGTCACTCTCGAGCAGGACTGTGCTGGCCCGCAGAATATATTAAGCTTGACATAGACCAATCTAAGCTGTCCTCAGCTTCATCTTAGAAAAAGAGAGATCAAAGATCTAGTATCTACCAGCAACAACTATCCTTGAGTCCAGGTCTCTAATTATGAAACCCGCAATACCTCTTCTACCATTATCTAATATGCATCCATCGAAGTTGACCTTAAGAAAACTCGAAGATGGAGGGCTTCCAGGTGAAAAATACCATCCATAGCATTCTTGAACCTTGGCATTTTCACTCTGGTTCAACACTTACTTCAGTTCACTGCAACTATGCATTATCAAAATTACTACTTTCTCTGCACTCTAGATCTTTTTAAGAGACGGTGTGTGTTTCCTCTTATCAACTATTTAATGGCCTGGGATGATAATGTACTCACAATGTCCCTCATAGTTGTTTTATTCTTAAGTAAAAGTTTCCATGACTCTTTCATTCAATGCTATAAGATATATCTACAACCTACTTTGTCAGCACAAGACTTCAGTCGATGCATCCGAAGAGGGATCGTTTTTTATTTCTAAGATGAAAGTATCATTCCATTCAACTTCCGGCACATCATATGGTTTCTACTATTGCTGGCTTGGTATTGCTTATGGCCTAATTACGATGGCTTTGTTTGGGGGAGTGGTTGGCAGTAGAGCTGTTGGAAGTAGAGCTTTCTAAAGTAAAGTTTTTATAAAAAACTGTTTGCTGTTTGATAACTACATTTCTAAAGTGCTGTGGCACTTTCACATATGTTTGGTAAACAAACTAAGAAAGTATTTTTTTATGACAAAATTACTATAAAGGATATTGCATAGTATTATACAACAGAGCATAATAAAATATAACATATATTAATAACTAAATATATAATATAGTATAATATTACAATAATGTAATATAATATTAAATTATTTGACATAACATATCAATGTATTATGATATAATGTAATATAATATTATATTTATAGTATAATACAATAATAAAGATACAAAATATTATAATTATTAGCGTCCATTAATTTCTCATAATATAACGTAATATTAAATTATTTAATATAACATATTAATGCATTATGATATAATGTAATATAATATTATATTTATAGTATAATACAATAATAATGTTATAAAATATTATAATTATTAGCGTAAATTAATTTTTTATAATATAACATAATATTAAATTATTTAACATAACATATTAATGTATTATGATATAATATAATATAATATAATATTATATTTATAGTATAATACAATAAGAAAGATATAAAATATTATAATTATTAGAGTAAAATATTATATTATATTTATTTATTTATTTAGATCAGATTATTTGCCACTCACTCATTATTTTTTTATTCATTTTATTTAGTTATTTATTTAATATTTTATTTTATTGAAATGTATTTATTTTATTATCTTATTTATTTATTTATTCATTCATTTATATACATATTTATTTATGCATTTATTTATTTTATTTATTTTTCTTTTCTTTTTTTTCTTTTCTTCTCTTTTTTTTCTTACCTTTTTCTTCTCTTTTTTTTGTTCACTTCTTCTCTTCTTTTTTCTTCTCTTCTTCTCCTTCCTTCTTCTCTCCCCTTCTTCTCCTCCCGCAAGGACGACAGTGCCGGAAGGGAGCTAGGCCGTGGCAGCTGCGGGAGGAGGCCGGGAGGCGGGGACCATGGCTGGCCGAGAGAGGAAGCTCGAGAGGGGGCCGCCATGGGGGCTTCGCTGCAAACTCGCCTCCCCAGTCCCGCGGCTAGCGAAGGCCCAACCACCCCACGGCCAAGCCCAGCCGCTCCATGAGTCGGTTGCGCACCACAGGTGGCGTCATAACGACTTGCGGAGAGGTCGCCGACCATGGGTGGCGGCCCGCGTGGTGGCTGCCACCATGGGGAGCCACATGTTGCCTCCCAAAACAAACAAAAAAAAAAGAAATAGGCGGCGGCGTTGAAAGGAAGAAGAAGATAGAGAGGGAGAGGGAGGGGGATGGGGATGGGTGAGAGAGAAAGAGGCGGATAGGGGATTTTGGGAGAAAAATGGGACTTTTAAATGAGGGTATTTTGGTCTAAAAAACAGCCTCCCGACAAAGCTCAAAACATCTTTTTTGAAAAGCTCGAAAATGGATCTTCTCTCAAAAAGCTGTTTTTAGCTTTCTAGAAAAGCTAAAATAACTTTTCAAAATTTTTACTAAATACTTTTTTTTTATCCAAAAGTACTTTTGAAGGGCTAGAAAGTGCTCAAACGGAGCCTTAGTCCTCAAGAAAAGGAGGAGAAAAGATACAATTAATGGAAAAAAAAAAAGAGAAATCTAGTTGATGCAAGCTAAAAAATAATAATAATTCTCATCAAATAGAAATTAAGATATATTTTTTTTAAAAAAAAATATTTTTAAGCGTAAAATGAGGTTAGATTTTTTTTATTAAAATTATAACAAATATTTTATATAACTTTTGAAAAAAAAATAGATGCTCAACCCAGCATAAGTTACTTTGGATATAATATTTTTTTATCAACTTTTTAGGAAACGCATTCCAACGTAAAGAATTTTTTTTTTTTTTATGAACCAGAGTCCAAAATTGCAGCCCAAGTGCATACAACCAATACCAGTCTAGATAGGCTAGTAACCATCGCTCGGGCTTATCTATTTTACTTTTTTAAATATAATATAACAAAAATAAAAATAAAAATGAAAAGGAGAACACTATGCACTCACTAGTGCGATGTTGGCAACCCTGAGGGCTAATCCTTTCCAACCTGGACTATCGTTTGTGGCGAGGACACTGCGATTCACTTCATGGAAGGGTAGGCAAAGATGGTTGGGAATATGGAGCCAAGCATGAACAAAATGGCGGTTGGAGAGAAAAAGGAAGTAAAAGGAGGGGGACCTGTTACCTCGGACGGCCCCGGCGATGCAACCAAGCACTTTACAAAACTGCAACTCTCCCATTTTTGCTGATAATAATTTAAGTAGTTTGTGTATACAATTCTAGTGTCCAAAATAGCATGGCCTATAAGTTTTTTATTATTAAGCCTGAGATTTATGAATTGTCGCCCAACATTAATTATTATAGAATCCCATGATGCTACTTCTTGGAATCCAACTTTCCTTCAAACATAGAGAACTAACTATAGGGGATATTCTATTATTTGGTAAACCATTTAGTAGACTGACAATTCCTAGACATCCTGAACACCTAGAATAACCTGGAAGAAGCAAGAGACATAGGATAAAGAAAAATCTAGATGATAACTTCATTGCATATTGCTGAGGACACCACCGCAACCTTCTCAGAGGCTATATCCTCAATGGATGCTAGCTTTTGAAAGCAAGCTGTTAGAAGTGAGATGGATTCCACCTTCTCTAACTATACATGGGAACTAATTGATCTATCTCCTAGGGTGTAAGTGGCTCTCCAAGAAGAAGCTTAGACTTAATGGAGCTTTTGAAAAGCTTAAGACCAAGCCCATGGCTAAGGGGTATAGATGGATAGAGGTGGTAGATTTCTTTGGCACTTATGGCTAGGATTTCAACCATCCATGTGCTTGTTGCACTAGCTACCTTATTTAGACTCAATGTCCGTCTAATGATGCTAAAACTATTTTCCTTAATAGAAAGTTGAGAGAGGAGATCAATATGGAACAGCCAGAGGGATTTGTGGTTCCTATCCAAGAAGACAAAATCTCTAAAATTGTTAAGCTCTTGTATGGAGTAAAATAAGTCCCTATACAATAGCATAAAAAAATTTGATCAAACTATGTTATCCGTTGGTTTTGTAGTAAATAAAACAAACGAGGGATACAAAATTAAAAGAAATTGAGGTGGTGATCTTGTATGTGTATGTAGATGATATCTTATTTTTTTGTGATAAATCTAGATCTAACAAATAAAACTAAGTTTTTTTTGAGTAATTTTACAATAAAAAATTTAAGTGTAGCTGATGTTATATTTAATATTAAATTGATTAAAAATGAGAATGCCATAATTTTAAAACAATCTATTTTGTTCAACAATTTGTTAAGAATATTTAAATATTTTGATTGTAAATCTCAGTCTACTACTATTGATCCCTGTGAAGTCAATTAAGAATAAAGGAGGAGGAATTAACCAAATTAAATATTATTGGCTAGTTAGGTATTTCAACTACCTAGCAAATACTGCAAGACCTGGCATTTCTTATACTTTTGGTAGATTAGCTAAGTATAGTTGCAGTCCTAGCGAGAGTCATTAGAGCACACTCGAGATATTGATGAGGTACCCCAAAGAAATTATTAATTATATTCACCATTATGTAGGCTTCCTTATTGTTCTTTAGGGATTCAATGATGCCAATAGGATCTCAAACTAAATAAGACCAAGCCTACAAGTGGATATGTGTTCGCTCACAGAGGAGCTACCATCTCTTGGAAATTCTCAAAGCAGATACTAGTTACTCAATCCACCTTGGAATTTGAGTTAAAAGCTCTTGAGACGGCTAGTAGAGAAGCGAAATAGCTAAGAAATCTTTTAATTGATACCATTTATTAAGTAAATCAAATTTGGCAATGTCTAGTAACTATGACAACCAAGCTATTATAGCTAAGGTTAATAGTAAAAAGGACAACTCCATAACTAGCAGATTTATTAGACTTGGATAGGGGTACAAAGGGGTTGGGTTGCACCAAATCCTAAATGACCTCGACCTGACCCAATTTCTGGTTCAGATCCTGATATTGGATTCAGACTCAACCTAATAGAAGATCAGATCGGATTAGACAGAGTTCATTGTTAAATTTTTTAACCCAACTAGTCATTCGGATTAAGTTGATACATGTATAATCCAGTCCCAACTCAAAAGATTAAGGTCCAAAGCAAGTGCGGGTCGGATTTGAATCATATTTATGGAGTTCTAAAGTAAAAGAGTTAAAATTGAACAAAAGTAATTCTAGCTTCATCATAAAATATGAATAGCTCTTTGGAAATATGTTATAATACATACAGCATGACAATCTTTTCAACAAAGCTCAAAAAGCAATTGAAAAGAGTTCCAAAAGTCAAGCATCCCCAATGGATTATACGAATTATTATATTTAAAGATATCTAATAGACTAAAATAGAGCATAATAGAATGCCAAGTCAATCACAATATCAATATACAATCTAAATGTCAAACTTTCCATCTAAAGATATCACTCAGCCATCTAGTTTACTACAAGTCTACAACTCCCTTATGTCATGCAAATAAAATCAAATCAAGAAGCTTGGATTAGTGGGATGATGACACCATTCATTTCAAATCAATTAATTGATGATGGATGCCACCATTAAATGGTTCTACAAGTTCTAGCACACAATTCCTATTGCCTCCAAGCACTATGCTTTCATTTCTACCATATTGTATGTAGATGAAGTTTATAAATGTAGTTCACTGGTTTTCTACATGCTAAGACCTGTATGTGGGTTAAAGCATCAATTAAAATTATCTTGCAAAACCTATTCTCTGATTAGTGCTTTATAAATCATTAAGTAAAATAAGGAACACAGTCAAGGAATCTAACAATAAAGGTAATTAAAGATTCTATCATTTGTGGTTTTTAGTTTTTAACCTACTTTTCCTACTACATAATTCCACAATTGCAGTTTGTTCAATTATATGCTAACACAAGAATCACATAACTTGTGTTGGATTGGGTAATAAGTCGGATGATCCAAATTAGACACAAATAACAATTGGGTCGGGTCAGGTTATAACATAATAAACCCAAACCTAATCCAAAATGTAGAATAGGTACAAATTTGGAACCTGACTCGACTCCATGGATCCTTAAATCGGGTCAGAATCGAGTCTAAGCAAGTCAGGTTAGGTCGGGTCCCAAGTGAACCCAACCCTTTTGTAGCTTTTGACTCAGATGTAAGCATGTTAAGCATCTAAGGGAGGTTGATGTAGAAACTATAGAATATATTAAGTCCGCCAAAAACCTGGTTGATCCATTTACTAGGCAAGCTACGAGGAGGCTGGAAATCCCACAAAATAGATTCAATAGATTTGATTGGTAACCTAATTAATCAGTCATCCCTTGTGGCAACCTAATCTATCTAAGTGGAGATCCAATGAAATAGATTAAATAGGTAATAATAAGCTGCAAATGTGACTATTACGAGCACTAATGCATGAGAATATCTGTGCTCAACAAAAACAGTCAAAGGAAGAGCTTATGCTCCGAATGGGTTCAAGGCCTAAAGGGTAGGGTATCTGTCACAAAACACCCTTGAAGCGCTCAAGTGTTGTTGTAGTATCACAACCTATGAAAATTAGGGCTATTCTCTATAGCACTTTTGAAAGCCAAGACATCGGCGCATGATTATAACATGCTACCTAGAAGATCTTGATTTTGTAGCCTAGTATTATGAGCTTGGCTTGATAAAATACCAAGGTTCAAGTTTAAGACCTAATTCACTTAAGATCCCATGTGCATTGAAGCCATTACAACAAAAGATATTATTAATGACCAATCAAATTGCACTCTCATTATCACAATAAAGAGGAACAATATATAGCGAGTGTCCTAATCTAAATCAACGAGCAACCTCATGAGCCAAGTCATTTCCTAAACTGCCATCGCGGCTACAATATACTCTACCTCTATAGAAGACAACACAATAGTAGGATATCTCTTATTGCACAATTAAACAATATTAGATCCCAAGCTAAAAAAATAACCAGTGGTAGACCTATGTGTGTCTACATTACTAGCATAGTCTACATCTATAAAACCTCCTAACTTAACTAAAAAATTATTTATATATAAAATGCTATAATCAATAATCTTAGTAATATGCCTCGGGATTCGTAAAACCACATTAAAATGTGGCCACCAAGGACATTGAATATATCGACTGATAATGCCAACTACATAAGAAATATCTAGCCTTGCGATAGTCAAATAGATCAAATTGCCCACAACCTATCTATACATGGTAGGATCATTAAGAAGTTTGTCATAATCTCTAGTCAACTTTAAATTTGATTCAATTGGTGTCCGCAAATTCTTGCGATTAGCCAATCCATCCTTATTCACTAAATCAAGAGCATATTTTCTTTGGCAAATAAAATAGCTTTTCTTAAGCTTAGCTACTTCAATGCCTTGAAAATATCTCAATTTACTAAGTTCATTCATCTCAAACTGTATAGATAGTTGACCACAAATGCTATAGACCTCATCAATGTCATCCCCAGTAACAATCAAATCATCAACATAGAGGTAAACAATTATTGTACCTTTACTAATATTATTCACAAATAATCTAGAGTTTGCATAAGATGAAGAATAACCACAAAATAATAAATATTTTGTAATTTTTCCATACAATGCTCCAGGCACATATTTGAGACCATTCAAAGCTTTCCTAAGATTGCAAACAAATTCAAGAAGAGAGGAGACAACAAAACCAGGAGGCTGCAATATATAAATATTTTTATCAAAATACCATATAAGAAAGCATTATTGACATTCATCTACCACAATAATCAACCTTTGTTAGTTGCTCAGGAAATAAGTATTCTGATAGTAGTTAATTTTGCAACAGGGCTGAAGGTCTCAACCAAATTAACTCCATACTTTTGCAAAAATTCTCTTGCTACAAGCCTAGCTTTGTAGCATTTAATAGAGCCACCACTCTTTCTTTTTATCTTATAAACACACTTACAAGAAATAGGAGAAACACGACAAGGTAAAAGAACCAAATCCATGTCTTATTCCTCTTAAGAGTTGAAATCTCTTCTTTTATGGCATCCTCCCAAACACCAATGCCCTTGGCCTCATCAAATGAAGTGAGTTCTAGCTGATTAACAACAGTTTAAGCATAACAATAAGTAATAGAAGAATAATTCCAATCTTCATACCTGTCAACTGCTTTCTTCTTTCTTTTGCTTCTCTACAATGGTAATGGATCCTTGGGAGCTTCAGGTTCAACTTCAAGTAACTCCATGTCTCCTTCTCTAACAATATGTTCATTTTTCTTAGAATTTGAGGCATGTACTCCAATTTTTCATGAATTTTCAGAGTACCCAAAGTACGCAAAAATGAAGACTTTGGCTATTGAGCTGAAGAAAGGGAAGAAGGTTTGCCATTTTTTGTGAAACCAATATCCTTTTGAGATACTCGGTCCTCATAAGAAACTGATCTAAACTCACCAACTAGGAAATAGGATCCATCATAAGACCACCAAGAAGAGCTCTCATCAAAAACATGTCTAGAGATATAAGTCTTCATTTTCTCAGGATTAATGCATTGCCAATCTTTCCTAGCCCCATCATAGCCAAAAAATAAACATATGACAGACTTCTTATCTAGTTTATTAGAGAATGCATCATTATCATGCATAAAGCAAACACATCTAAACACATGAAGATGAGAAATATCAAGGCACTTTCCAAACAATTTTTCATAGGAAATCATACTTCAATATTTTCCAAAATGTATTTTATTAAGAACATAAACTATTGTCTGCATGCATTCTACCTAGAATTCAAGCTTTACATTCTTTACATCAATCACACTGTAGATAGTCTCAAATAGATGCTTGTTCTGCCTCTTTGCTATACTGTTCTGTTTGGGACTATCTGAGCAAGTAAACTGTCTACAAATGTCATAAGTACTCATAACTAAGAATATAATAAAAATAGAGGAAGAAGCTTATTATGAATAATTAGCTTCTTTCTCTATTCTTATACTATTAAAAGAATCCATATTAGTTCTAAGAATATACATAGCATTTCTAGCTTTGATCTTCTATTTTTTTCTCACTTCTGTGTTTCAGAAGTTTCTGGTAGCTTCACTGTATCTGTCTCGTCCACAATCTCCTATAAATCTTGCCTGATCAAATAATATTTAATGCAGGCCTTCCAACACATATAATTGGTGTTGTTCAATTTTTTAATCCTAATACTAGAGATGGTAGTAGCTTCGGCTATGACGGTTAACTTCTTGAATCACCAAATAAGAGTCCAACGCATGCCCCGCTGCGCAACGAATTACTGGAAGCTCTTCAACCACATCAAGCTATGAATACATAAATAACCAATCTCCAAGCCTATGGCTCCGATACCATGTAGAACAATATACTATGTAGAGTAGATCGATCATGTCGGCCCAAAATCCAAAACAAACACCAAATAAAAAATTAAAAAAAGAGACACCGGAAGGAAAACGTTAGAAGAGAGAGAAAAATATTTTGTTAAAAAATTAAGCCACACAAAAAGGCGACTTAAATTTCTTGTTGCCTGTTTTTGTTGCTTTATAAAAGCTAGAAATTATGTGCAACTACAAAGTAAGAAAGAAATCTTTCATATATTCATATATATATATACTCATATAAGGATAGTTTTAACTAATATATATACACATTTATACCTTGTTCTTAGTGAACATAAAGAAGGACTTAAGCTAGAGAATAAGTAACAAATAGAAGAGAGACATCAAAAGCAATTTCCTTATTATTTAAGTAATGTATAAGTAATTGCATCTAATTTCCTATGACATAAATATAATAAAATGATCTATTTCCACTGACTAGTTGCTTATATTTTCTCTATTATAAATGTCATTAATGTATAATCAAAAATCATCAGAAGCTACAAGTGAATTGTATGCATTAGCATATGGTCGTGATAGACGTGCGAGATGCTATATACAAGGCATCGTTAAGGAAGTCTGATTCCACATTGAGGATCGTGATAGTCATCGTAATTGTTAGAATAGTAGTATGGTAGTCAAAATTTTTTATAACGACAAGTTGATCGATTTTTACAGTGTTGTAACTGATATTATTGAATCGAAATATGTCAAAGATAACCATACTATCCTATTCAAATGCAAATGGCTTGACACTAGCACTAAAAAGGAAATTACAAAAGGATGACAACTTCACCAGTGTTAATGTTAGTGCTCACTGGTATAATAATGATCTATTTATATTAGCAACTCAAGCAAATCAAATTTTTTATATGGGCGTTACAAAGTTAGGGAAAAACTGGCAACTCATGCAGAAGTTTCAACATAGACACTTATACGGCATTCTAGAGGTCTAAAAAATTGCTTTAGATACCAACAAAATACCAGAAGCCAATGATGAGGTGTACTAGGATGATGAATCATCTGATAATGGTAGGACTTTCAGTTTGATAATAATGAAGGATAATTGTTCAATAGGATGGATGTTATCCTCATGTTGTTGAGGTTAGTACTGTACAAAGTAGCAAAGAACTAGTCTGTGCTGATAATGATTTTATTCATGAAGATAGTGACGAAAAAGATGAGAGAATGATAGAATATTGTAATATTGGCAAGGAGGAGGATCAATGTGTTGAGATTGATAGTGATATAGATCCTATAATGTGATTTTTTTTCATTCTCTATGCCTTGATTTAGTTGAACTACACAATTGTTCTCTTTTATGATCACCGTGGTTTTATTTACAAATTATTAGTTAGTGGTCATTATCACTATATTTATGATAGCAAATTGTAAATCACGATTCTCATTTTCCTAAACTTCTTAACTCATGTTTTTAATTATTTTTATCTTTGTAATAGAGTTCATTAATGGCACCAGGAGGTTGTAAGTGCAGCGGCTGCTACATCTGATGTTATACCAATGGATACATTAAGATATCTTGAGTCAAAGCATGCCACTTACAACACATGCACAAGTGTAAGATTCCAAGTTTCATAAATTATTCAAGTTATGACATGTTAGTTCCTTATATTTTTAGGGCATGTTTGCTGAAATTTTTGTTTTATGTCATTGCTTGATATATTTACTATAAAAATTCTTTCCTTTTTCTATGACATGACTGGGAATTGAAATTATAGAAATGCTCATGTCATATTCACAAGAAGGCAGCGAGCATGGTAATTGCTACATCTGATGTGATACCAAATAATGCATCAAGTTATCTAAGCCAGAGTAAACCACTCTCCACACATCAACAAACAAAATTAGTAAAGTTCTAAATATCAAATACTTTACCATATTTGCACCCTCTATTTGTGTGATATATATGATAGAATTAAATTGGCTATATTTTTGCTAGGCATATAAACTTATCTAAAGAATTAATAAGCACAAATCTTTTTACAAATGCAAGTTCCATCTCAACTAGGATAGGTCGAGATCCATCATGAGGGAAAAATTTTGAAAAATATACTAAAGTATATGAGAAAATGATTATCGACATACCACAAAAGAATGAGAGATCATTAAGTTATGTGCAATCTTCCAAGTTATTATTTGAATTTAGGATCATATCTTGGAAGTTCATCCCAATGCCAACTAAATGTTGGGAATTGTATCCTAAATGTCAATCGTCAGCATATTGATGATTGAATTTTGTAAATGAATTGACAAATTCATAATGTATTATTTGGCATTATTCATCATTTCATCTTCAAATGAACTCTTATATGATGAAGTCCTTAGGACTTATGTTATGA
>JAOXJJ010000263.1:13131611-13148481 GCA_025769935.1 Phoenix roebelenii | reverse complement strand
CCCCCCCCCCCCCCCCCCCCCCCCCCCCGCCCCCCCTTTGATGCAATGGCGCTTCACACTAAATTTGCATTAGTGTAGCAAACAAAATCAGAAAAGAGAAGATGATGAAAAGAAAAAGAAACAAACACTTGGTTCTTAAAAAAAAAGTCTTCAGAATGATGAACTATAAAAAAGACGATCCAGTCAGCAGTCTTATCTGTTTCTCGATAGACATGGATGATCTGAAAGGAGCCACAATCTCTCGATAATTTATATATATCGTGAAGCAACGGCTGCCCGTTAACATCGTTGTGCCAGCCTCGAATTCATCACCATAGTCGTATCTTCCTGAAGATGAATACCGTCCGCACCCATAATATGCTGCACCACCAACCTCCTTTCACAGCCAAAGTACTCGCATGTGCAACAACAGAAAACCATACATAACGGCGTTACTCTTCTGGTACGGAATCTGTCTTACGTTACGACGGTCAATTAACGGTTTCGGCGGCTCCGTCTTCTTTCAGGAATATCGGTGCCATTTTAACCGAACCGCCCCCCAGCTCGCCCTCTCCAAAACCAAAATCCCACCCATTTTTCACACTTTCTATCGTCCTCGAACCCTCTTGCGCTCCGTCCTCGGCCGGTCGCCGGCGCTCCGATCTCCGACGCACGGCGCTCTCTCCGACCGTTCTTACTCCGTTGAGGGCATCTCAGACCCTCGGATCTCCCGCGGATCGATCTCATCTCCGGTTAGTTTCTGTTGCCCTTCCCCATTGTTTTCCTTCACTCAGACAGGAGAGGAAGTATTATGTCTGAAATAGTCTCGGGACACCTCGCGCTGGGAGCATAAAACGTATTAGGTCAGGCTAAAAAAACTGGATTCGAAAGGTATATCGGAACGGCAATCTAAATCATTAGTTTATTCTTAGATATTTTATTAAAATAATCACTTTGGTAAAAGAAGATTGTTGAATTTGGATTAATAACAAAATTGAAGTGGAATAACCATGGTGAAAAATGTCTAGCATGATTATTAGCGATAACGTGATATGGTGACAAAAAATTTGGATGTGGTACATATTTTGTGGAAATTTTAATGTTTTTGATAGAAAAAGAAATCACAACATGCAATCAACCTCGTCCAAAATTGAATACTTGAAACCGAATATGAAAATGAATTTGTCTATGAAGATTGTGAAAAGAAAATCATCACTTTGAAGAAGATTTTTAAATATTTTGTTAAGTTTAAGAAGATTAGCAACCGGACATGGTGCACCATGCAGGTTTGAGTCTTTGAGGGGAGAGACAAGAGAGTGAGCAAGTAATAGGGTCAGGTTTGAGTCTTCGAGGGAAGAAAGAAGAGAGTGAGCAAGTAATAGGGTCAAATCTGTTTATTAAATCCATTTAGGAGTTGTTTAGGAGTTTTATGAAAGGAATCTAATTTGATTGTGAAAGGAGGAGAGAGGGTGCATGTGGTAGTTAATGCAAAAAGAGAGTACAGAGAAGAGAGAACAAGTGATAGAGTCCAATATGTTTGGGAGTTTGAGAGATTTGTGAAAGGGTTCGGAAAAGGAGAGGAGAGAGTGCATGTGGTGTGAAAGCTGGTGGGATAATTAAGCTATCTTGTAAGATATATAGGAGTATTCTTGGTATAAGAAATGATAGATGAAATCAAGAGTTGGTATATCCTGATCTCGAAACTGTCATTTTTATATGTAGTGTAGATAGGGCGTATAAAAAAATAACAGACAGAATCAAGAAGGAATATTCCTTGATTTCAAAACTGTCATTTTTATATGTAGTATACATAATGATTTTAGATGCAAATTTCTGTATTATGTTATCAGCTAAAAGTCTTTTTTGTTACAAAAAAAAGATGCTGCATTGGTTTGGCCAAAGTCAGCTAGAAAGGCAGCTTGCATAACATCAGTCAAAGTCCGGAAATTGAATTGCAAGTTCAAGACAAGTATGGAAAATCAATAAGAGATTAACATAGTAGTTATAAAGTAAATGAAGATATAGGCAATATTACCTAACAAAAGCAGGCAAGGATGATGATCCGATGCCTCTCAATGAGTTCACAATACATAATCTTGAGAACTGAATGGATTTGAAATAGAAAATTTGTTAAGGTTATAACAAAGTTTAAAGATGCTTATGGTAAATTTGAAAGCATAATCTTTGAGAAAAATAAATTGAAATTTTCAGAGTTTGAAGAATTTTTGAAGGGTTGAAGTGCATCAGCCTTGAACTTAGAGGCGCTATTATCATAGAAGGCTCATAGCAACTCTAGTCTGTGTTGATATAACAGTCAAATTTGGAATTTATTTTGCAAGTCCTTGAATTGATTAGGAGTCTGAGGTCCTTAGAGTCAAGGAAGGTACTTTGATAGTGTCATGAAGGAGACTTAAAGTTCTTTAACCTTAAGTGAGTTTGAGAAAGGATGTCCAACTAATGGCATCACCATTAGATAATGATATAGTTTTCTTTGCATAAGAGCATTAGATAATGACATTGGAAACTTACATAGTGCTTATAAAAAGAATGATTATAGATATGTGTCAAACATGCATGAGACATGCAATTAATTTTGAAAGTCCGATACAGTCCCTTTTAAATTGTTTTGTTAAATATAAAAAAGAAGCGTGTCTATCCCATGAAGAGAGAAGTCATTGTGGTTTCGATCACCTTTTTGTTACTGGACAATAGCCATGGTCTAAGTCAATTGTAGGTTATTGTAACAATGTAGCAGTTACTCTTCTCAAAAAGCAATGTAACAATTGCTAAGAAATTTACATGACTTCCAAATTGTTTTATTGATATGTTGCAACAGTTATTATTAGCCAATATAGCATGTAAGTGTGATTTGATTTTATATAGTTGTATTATGAATTTGTATTTAAATAACAATAGATTATGTAAATTTGATTTTAAATAACAATAAATTGTATAAACAATGGTATTGTCAAATAATGAGTGTTATGACTCTTTCGTATAATGCCTTTATCTCAATCATAATGATCATAGAGGGATTCTAACAGAGGTGCTCCAAAATGCTAAATGGGCAATACAATTTAGCCATTGTTCAAGTATTCTCTCTCACAGCTTCATCATACAACTTGTAGTTGACCCCTGTCCAAACATGTCATATGGTTCTAGACATGAAATAATCATCTCAATTAACCTGTTGTGCTCTTTCCAAATCTAAATTCTACAAGGGAGACTGCAACTAATTATGATTATTTTTGAATGAGCAGTGCACAAAGTAAATGGACTACGAAAATATTACAATCAGCTCTACATAAGATCCGAAAAATGATCAAAGAGATGGATTATACTCATGTCAATTTTGGATAGAAATTGATAAATAAAATTAGTAGAAAGTTTGATAAAGACATTCTATCATCATCTTGCACGCGGTCTCAAACAATGTTAGAGATTCATCTTAAAGATTATTCTTCAACAGTCCAACTCAAGTAATTATTTAGAAATCCAAGTCATTGATAATGTCTGCAGGCAAAATGAATATTGAAAGAGATTAAATACTGTTGCAAAGCAGGTGTAGAGTTTAGAATAATTTGTAGTAGAGTACCATGACCATGACCATAACCATAACCGTAGTCATCCAATCTTATTCCTACTGTAGGCAGTGTCTTTATCAATCCTTATAAGCACACCTATTCAGGATCACCCCTGATGTTATTTGTACAAGAATGAACATCCTATCATTTATGGAAATTGAATTTTGATCCATGTCATATTTGAACATTGTTTTTACAGCTGGCTGTCAAAGTATAATGGAGTCAAATTATAAAATCCAAGGTTAAGATATATAAGTATATCTATTAGCCATTATATGTCATGACTGCATGATTAATCTCACACAGAATTTACTCAAAGCACATGCCCAAGAGATAAAAATCAAGAATTGAACAAACCCATATTTACTTCAGTATCAGAAGAACTTAGTCTGAACAATTTAACATTTTCCTTAATTGACCCTTTATTACTTTTATTTGTTTGTTAGGTTCTTATAACTTGTAAAGGACTCAATACTCATAGGCCATGGGGAAACATGAGGACAAGGACAACAAATACAGCATAATTATCCCCACATACAATGAGCGCCTTAACATTGCCATCATAATCTACCTTGTCTTCAAGCATCTTAAGTACACCCTTCACTCTTACTCTAATAGTTATTAGAGTACAGTCTCTGGTTTGTTGCTTTACATATTATAATTTTCTGGATATTTGCCATGTGATTTGGTTATTCAAGTGAAAGTAATTGGTGATTATTACTATCCTGTTTTTAATAGATTTTTCTATCTTTAGTATGATTTGTGGGATAAGTATGCTAGTTGGCAAATCCTTTGGGTGTCTGTGATGGATGAAGTTATATTACATTTTCGCTGACTTGTGATTGAGTGGTTTACATCTTCTCCCCTTCACTATAATATTAATATATTTTCGTGTTTCGTCGTGGCTTTGAGTTGTAGAATGGAAACAAACTTGGATATTTGTTTATAAGTAATGGCATTGAACTATATGTTCTTTGACTTCCTTTGTGCCATGAACTTTATATGCATACATAGTGCTTAAACTTTATTTTTTTTGGGCAAATTATGTCCTTATGTGTGATTCCTTTATCCTTAGTGTATTTTTATGCTTTTAAACTTGTTAGTTAAATGGAAAACCATTAAGGAGGGGGGTGGTAGGATGGATAATTGATATACTAGAGCTTTTGGCAAATAATCGTGATGGCATCCTTTGTCCAGAGACAGATGTTTTATTGGAGTTTGACCTTGTGTAAATTCATTTAGAGTGCTGATAGCATGTTTTTAGGAAGTTGAGATGATGGTGAGTCTGGCTTTGGTGGCTAACATGGCAATTGCTGCCAAACCATTGTATGAAATGCTTGATGGGCTTTGATAGAGGTAATGATGAGAGTGAAGTTTTAGGATAAGAGTTAAATGCATTTCTTTTACAAGTCATGAATTAGTGTGTTTGATTTGCTCATATTCAAGGATCTAAGACTTGATCATACCAGCATTTCCTGCCATTACTGCTTTTCTGATGAGAGAATGGTACTGAGATAGCTGTAGGACATTGGTTCTATCTTGAAGTGGGACACACCAATCATCTTACTTGGTACCTATTGGGATGGGCCAGGATCGTTGTGTCACGACACTTGATACAAATGACCTAACATATCTTCATGCAATTTTTTCATCTTTTATTCTTTTTATTAATGACTATTTCAATCTATCCTAGTCTGTCTCGACTTGTCCCGAACCCCTACCAACTCAGGACTAGATTGGAATGGACCTTAGTATGGGGATTTAAACCATTTCTTGTATTAAATATTAAATATTAAGTCTAAATGATTTAGTTTAGTGGGTTGTTTTTTCCTAGGGGAATTTGAAGTAGTTGGGTAGTGGTTTTGTTGGAAGTTGGAGATCCCTAGGCCAGTGGAAGCTGCCATTGCATTTTTCCCCTGTGTCTCCTGAAGATGCTACCACTATCCACTTCCTCTCTTCTCCTTTTTTTTTTCTCCTCTCTCCTTTCTTTTCTTTCGTTTTCCATTGTCCTCTCCATAATCTCCTCTTGCTTTGTCTATGATTATATATGTTGGGTAGGGGCATTTTTTTCAACCCACCAATTGGTTTGGTTTGACTAATTGTCGGTTCAGGGAGGCCTAGATAGTCCTGGTCAAAGTCGGCGGAATTGGTACTGGCACCGTACCGATTTTCTGGCAGGACGAGTCGGTACGAGCCTGCGCCATGCCGTGCTCGCACCGACATAGTAGAGAAGAGGCAGTGGAAAAGCAGAACGAGAGAGAAAAAGCGAGAGAAAGAGCGGGGGAGGGAAGGAGGGAGGCTGGCGGAGGGCCGACCTTACTTAAAAATCACGAAATCAAAAAAGCGGCCGGATCCCTGTTTCGAATGAAACAAGAAAACGACCGCAGCTTCCCCTTGCCGGCCCTCCATCGGCCTTCGCCGGCCTTCCACCAGCCTCCATCCCCCCTCCGCCGGCCTCCCTCCCTCCCTCTCCCTCTCCCTCTCCCTCTCCCTCTCCCTCGCTCCCCCGCTCGCTCTCTCTTTTCCTCTTTTTCCTTCTCCTTCTCCGCCTCCGGCATCGGTTTTCGTTTTTGTTGCCAGAACCGTACCGGTAGGCCACTGGTATGGCTCGAAGCGGCTGGAACTATCCAGTTTGAGACGGTTCTATCGACCCTGGTCCTGGTAGTAGAAGTTGTCATGGCTTTCGTTGTAGGAGCATGTAATTAGAGAGACAAGTACTGTTGTCTCAAGAATAGTGAAGAAAACTTAAATAAAATAAATTTCAATATTATTATCTGAGACAACCAATGAAGGTGCTGAATTAGATAACCAATTCAAATGTTTTCAAATCTAACAAGGGACACTTGTGGCAAGTCACTCTCTGTCCATGGTGTCATGCATGCACAGAAGCAACGACCTCAACATGATTGGTAAGACTCGAACTATTGTTTTGGATTTGCAATTTATCTAGTACTTATGTAAGTATAGGGATGAAATTGGATCTGATACAGATCAGATACTAGCATATCCATATTTATATTTGTTTTGTTTGACAAATATAGATACGAGTATGGATGTTAGTCGGGTACAAAAATTCATATCCATATTTGTTTTAAATGAATACGGATACAAATTGGATGCCGAAAATATGGATATAAGTATGGATGTAAATCAGATAATTAAACTTTATGACCACAAAATCAAAGATATTACTAAGTGGATGATAAATCAAGTTAATAGCATGTTAATATGGTCATTTATTTTTCGTAAAAGTTAACGAGTGCCATATAAAATTAAGTAGGGTTACAAATAGAATCGGATATTCGGATACGGATCGAATAAGTGTCTCTATCCATATCCATTTTTCTTTGACAGATATGGATATGGATACAGATATTAGTTGGATGTTCAAATTTTTATCTATATCCAGATAGATTCAGATACAAAAGCAGATCCGGATGGATATTATCCGATCCACTTTCATCCCTATGTAAGTGTCTTATGTCTGAAGACATAATGATCCAACACTTTAGACTATTTTGATGATTTGACATTACTCTCATTGGGAGGGAAATTTATCTTTGATTATGTTCCATTGCTACATGATTGTAATTATATTTATACTTTTGGAACTAATATTGGCATTCCATCCTTCTTGCTTTGATCTAGGGATGTTGATTTTGAAGTCATAGTTGTGGATGATGGAAGTCCTGATGGAACTCAAGATGTCGTTAAACAATTGCAGCAAGTGTATGGGGAAGATCGTATTGTAAGTATGTAGGTTTAGTCTTTATGCTCGAAAAGTTTAATCTGTGTTTTTAATGTATGGAACCATTTTTTTGGTTTTAATTGCTCCTCCCATGCTTAACCATTTCATTTCTTTGTTAATACCAGTTGTTAAGAGCAAGGCCAAGGAAGCTTGGTTTAGGTAAGTGTCTAGAATTTCTTTCAACCAGGAAATAAAAACTTGGTCCCTGATATGGTGTACCGTTCAGGAACTGCTTATTATCATGGACTGAAGCATGCATCTGGGGAGTTTGTTATAATTATGGATGCAGATCTTTCCCACCATGTAGGAGGTTTTTTCCTTTTTCCTTTCAAATACTAGCATATCTAGCATATCGAGTTTTCTAAAATGTTAGCTTAGGTTTTTCTTACTTTATTTCCTTTAATTATCTTATGTTCTTGTTTGCAGCCCAAATACTTACCGAGTTTCATCAGGTAAGACTTCCAACAAAATACGTTATAATAATTTCTACAAATATCCACATATTTCTCCATTTAGAATGTTCGCCCTCCATAGAGAATATTGTTATTGGAATTGGAGGGCCCAGTTCTTTTAGTGATTCCCTCATTTCAACAATAGAGGGAAAATGATTACTATAAGGTTTTCATAGACTTGTGTATGAGGATTTATGGATTCATCACCCATGTGCCTAGCATATTAGATACAAAGATGCTTCATTCATCTGTGCCTTATTTATTTGTCATAGAATTTCTAAGTTAGATTTATTAATGCCAAAATTATAGACTCATAATGTAAATTGTTTTTATTTTATGATGAAGTCCTATATACTACTTGTAAAGAAGTTTTCTCATGATTCGAAAAAGCTGATATGGTCATTCCATTTACAAGAATAACGATAATCTGAATGTAGATTATTGAAGCATAGAAAGATATATGTTCTAATGATATATCCAGGCGAACTAGCTTGGAATCACTGCAGTCATCATCTTACCATCTTATTCTATTAGGAAACAAAAGGAAACTGGTGCAAATATCGTTACGGGGACCCGTTATGTTAGAAATGGTGGTGTGCATGGATGGAACCTTATGCGCAAACTGACAAGTAGGGGAGCAAATGTACTTGCACAGACACTTTTATGGCCAGGCGTATCAGATTTGACTGGTTCCTTTAGGTACCTTGTTTCAGCTGGGAAGATCATGCAGCACTTTGGTCTGAATACCTAACCTTTGTTATTTCTTAAACAGGCTATATGAGCGGTCTGTTCTTGAAGATGTGATAAGCTCGTGCGTTAGTAAAGGCTATGTCTTTCAGATGGAGATGATTGTGAGAGCTTCGAGGAAAGGATATCACATTGAAGAGGTAAGGACAATAGCCTTATTTTTTATTGCAGCATACTTTACCTGTTGTGCTTGGCCATGTTTTGACTAAAGCAACTCTCATGTAAGTTTGAGCGCTTTGCATTAGGCTCTGTTTGGTTTCTGGATAGCTAACTAGGGGGTGGATAACCTTCACTATCAGTATCCACCACTCAAGCAGTTAACCATGAAGATGAACAGAAATTGCTGTTTGGTTGCTGCTCACTTAACCAACCCTTTTTGCTGACATGGCAAAAATGCTATTTCGTTGAAAAAAGTGTAGATCAAGTACCACTTATTGGGTTGGACACAAAAAAAACAGTGGGAAAGAAAGGGGCAAAAGGTGAGGAAAGAAGGGTAAACGGGGAGAAAAATAGAGGGAGGAGGCTGACTTTAACGACCCAGAAAGTGGTGTTCTTTTGGCTGGTAATTGAACATTCAACCAAGGGTTTTCCAGGAACCAAATAGGGCCTTAGAGAATAGTCATCTTGTTGTTTTCGAAATAACCTTGTTACTGCCATTTGTTTATTGCTGATTTCATTTATCAATTACTGAAGATGAGATTGTTATTTTTAACATACTAATTCATCTCAAGATGTTGAAAATGATGTTACATGCTTTCCTAATGCTATAAATTCTGTAGTTTATCAACAGCAGCAGTACCTCTAGTTCTAAGATCATGTCAAAGTTTGATGCTGGATTTGTTGCAGGTGCCCATTACCTTCGTTGACAGAATTTACGGAAGTTCAAAACTTGGTGGATCTGAAATTGTTGAATATCTTAAAGGCCTTGTGTACCTACTATTCACAACATAGGGGGAAGTTGTGAGATACTCTTCTTTGATTTTTCATCTAAATTTTATTTGGAAAACTCACCTTGTTTAAAAATCAAATGAGGCTTCTAATACATTTTTTTTGTTGGAAAGTGTCACTCACCGAACTTTTTCCTTGGGATCTTTCCCAGTGATTTCTAAGTTGATATTCATCAATGTGTTTCTTTCTCTTAATTGTCAATGACCAGTTAATTCTATAGCTTCAGCTGCTAGTGAAGTGAAAGTTCAATACAATATTGGACTTAGGTGAGGGATGATTTTGATACCTGCAGATTATAGGTGCTATTTATATTTTTGTTGCGTGCAGTAGCTCTTCAAAAGCCAAGCTCTTCTAATGTGCGACGACATTGGAGTGTAGAGATATTTGTTTCCTATTCTTGCAAAGACAAAGATGTAGTGTTCAAAAGATCATCCAGGCAAATAATAAACACTCATTGAAGCATATATTGGGTTCATGCAATTATTTCATTATAATAAACAGCTGAGAGACCTATCACAACATTGGGCCCCTTCGACTACTTTTTGAAGCCTCTACACTTGCATGCTCCAACTCAAGCAAGCTGCCAAATTAGTGCAAGAGTATTGAGAAGAATTTGACAAGCTCTCCCTTCAAATTTGATTTGACGAAACCTCGAACCTGTTCATCGGTCGGCTTCTCAATGGACTTCATCTCGAGTTCTAGTATCCAAGTCTACACTGAAACTATGGATGATCATGATGTCACCTACCACAGTAGTGGCAACATCGAAACCTTCACTCTAATTGGGAAGAGAATTATCTATGCTTGTGCCAAAACCGATGAGGAGGTGAAGAGCAAGGCAAAGCTAGAGAAGTAGTCATTGGAACCTCAAGTTCTTTCATTTGACAATTTGAGGAAGCGAAGGAGATCAGCATCATGTTTGCCCTGGTAATCAAAGAAGCCAATGTACTATCTGAGGTTGAGTAGAAGCACACCCACCATGAAACTAGCAGCTCCTTTCAAACTTTGAGGTTGTGGTCCTTGATGGCTTTCATGGGTTCTTTCCTATGAGTGACATGCAATATGCCGTTAAGATAGTCTCAAGAACACCATTCCCCAACCTTCCACGCTACGAGGTGAGCCAACCGAACATAAAGAGCTAAAAAGGTAGATGGAAGAATGCTTTGAAAGTTTTTTTTTGAAAGCCTTGGGTTGTCAATCAATGACCCATGTGTTGTCTATTGAGAATTATATAGAGAATATACATGTATCAAGTAAGCTGTACAAAGGCAAAATAATATAAGATGTACATAGACAATTAAAGCAGTACAACTATGTAGGTGATAGAATGCTGCGATTCTCTTTGTTGTCTTTCTATAATTGTTGAGTAAGAGATATTTTTGTATCTTTTCATGATTGTTGAGCAAGAGATAAATGTGGAATGTGACTGCTATCTTTGTTGTCTTTCCGAGATTGTGGTGGAGCATTTGAAAAAAATGGGCAAAATAATAGGGGATGCTATAGAGATAATTAAAGCAATACTACTATATAGGCGATGGAATGCTGCGATTCTCTTTGCTGTCTCACCATGATTGTTGAATAAGAGATAAATGTAGAATATGACTATTATCTTTGCTGTCTTACCGAGATTGTGGTGATGCAATTGAACTATCATCTTTGCTATCTTGCAGAAATTGTGGTGGAGCAATTGAAGGGATGTGAGTCAGATTTGTGACAACTTGGTTAATACCCTCCTGCAAGCTGATAGGAGGCATCTTGGAACGTAGTAAAGCAAATCGATGGGAACTAAGACCTTTTGTGAAAATATCAGCCACTTAGTCAAAGGTGCTAATGAATTTGACAACAATATCTCCATTGGTGATCTTCTCTCGAATAAAATGGTACTTAACTTCTACATGCTTAGTCCGAGCATGAAAAACTGGATTTGAAGCACGAGAAATAGCACTCACATTATCACACCAAATTGTCAGTGGTAAGGGGAATGTAATTCGAAGATCACTCAATAACATTCGTAGCTAATAGATTTCTACAGTGGCGAGGGACAATGCTCTATACTCAGCTTCAGTACTAGAGCATGAGACCACATTCTATTTCTTAGCCGACCAGGAGACCAAACAAGGGCCGAGAAAGACACCATAACCTGATATTGAACGATTGCTGTTGAGATTTTCAGGCCAATCAGAGTCACAAAAATCTTGAAATTTGAGATCACCAGGTTTATAGAAGAGGCCATGATCAATGGTCCCTTTTAAGTAGCGAAGAACTCGCTTTGCAGCAGCCCAATGAAGTGAAGTTGGATGTTGCAAATGTTGGAATAATTGGTTAATAAAATAATTGATATCAGGATAGGTCAATGTGCAGTATTGCATGGCACCAACAAGCTGATAGTATTCAGTTGTTTCACTATCAAATAGAGGGTCACCATCATGAGTGGAAACCTTAGTTCCGAGGAGGCATGGAGAAGCAATAGGCTTTGCGCCAGACGTGCACGCATGCTTTAGTAAATCAGCATTATATTTTGACTGCCGAAGATGAAGACCAGTGGTTTCGCGATATGCTTGAATGCCCAAAAAGAAATTTAAGTTGCCAAGGTCTTTCATACGCAAATTCTGTTGCAAGTTGGTGATAAAATGTGAGATAAGAGAAGAATTGTTGCCGGTGATTAAAATGTCGTCGACATAGACAAGAATGAAAATGTGAACATGTTGCTGATGATACATAAAAAGAGAGGAGTCCACTGATGATAAGGTGAATCTAAGCTCAAGAAGAGAGTCTCTAAATCTTGTGAACCAAGCATGGGGTGCTTGTTTTAGGCTATACAAAGCTTTGTGCAAATGACATACATGATCTGAAAATTGAGGATCACGGAAGTCTGGAGGTTGTTCCATGTAAACTTCCTCTACAAAAAATCATTTAAGAAAGCATTGGAGACATCTAATTGTCTCACAGGCCAATCGAAATTAACAGCCAATGCAAGTAGAATCTGAACTGTAGAGGGCTTGATTACAGGGCTAAAAGTTTCCATGAAGTCGATTCCACTTTTCTGATCAACGCCCTTTGCTACAAGCCGGGCTTTATAGCGATCGATGCAACCATCTTGCTTCTGTTTGAGTCGATATACCCACTTGTTTCTTACCATTTTTTGATGAGTAGGACATGGACATAAGGACCAGATACCAATAGCAACTAGGCGTCAAACTCCTCGCCCATAGCAACCCACCACTCGGGTGATAATACTACTTTTGAGTAACAAGTTGGTTCACTAGGTATTGTGACAATGTTCAGTGTGACAAGGAAATGTTTTGTAGCAATGTAAACATAATAATCAAAAAATTGTTTGGGATGAGTAGAACCAGTTTTAGATCTAGTGACAACTGTAGAGACAACAAACTCTTGTAGAACAGGATCGCCATTTATGTGATCATTATCCATAAGAGGAATATTTGCTGGTACTACATTATTATAATCAAATTCAAGAGGTGCAATGTTCGGGACAATATTATTAGAAGATGATGAAGAAACATGTGGCATATGGTTTGACAAATGCTCATGAGATAAAGATGGAGAAGTGGAAAAAGATGGTACCTGAGTTCCCGAAATAGGTAGTAAAATAACTGGGCTATTCATTGATGATGAAGATGCGAACAATGTTGTCAATACAGAAGAGGTGGTGTAAACTTTTGCTGTTAGAAATAGTGACTCATCAAACACAATATTTCTTGAGAGAGACTTTGCGTGTGGTTGGGTCAAGATATCTATATCCTTTGGAGTTCGAATTGTAGCCAATAAAAATGCATTGCTTCCTTTTGAATATGAGTTTTTGATTTGAATATGGTTTTCGATAAAGGATAGCAAGCACAATCGAAACTCTTGAGTAAAGAGTAGTTCGAATCATGACCAAATAGTTTGAAATAAGGGGAATGATTATTCAGAATTTGTTGGTAAATGATTAATGATATAAATGGATGTGAGAAAAGCATCAACCCAAAAGGATAAGGAGAGTTTTGATTCAGCTAAAAGAGAGAGTCCCATTTCCATTATATGTCCATGTTTGCGCTCAGTAAGTCCATTCTATTGATTTGTATGAGGACAACTGAACCGATGTAAAATGCCATATTGGTCCAATTTTTTTTTGAAATTATTTGACATATACTCTCCTTCGTTATCCGATTGGAGTTGTTTGATCTTGGTAGAAAACTGGTTTTCAACTAAGGCTTTAAATTTGACAAAGTAAGAAATGACATCCGACTTATGTTGTAGATGATAAAGCCAATTAAAATGCATAAAATCATCAATAAATAGAACATAATAGTAGCAACCATCTATGGATTTGATGGAACAAGATCAGACATCTGAATGAAACAATTCTAGTGGAGCATGAGTAACTCGAGTTGATGGAGAGTAGGACAATTGCTTGCTTTTCCCCAACTGACAATGCTCACATTTTCCAACTTTATTTAAACTACCAACAGAAGAGATTTATATTGAATAAGACTAGAAACAACAGAATGGAAAACATGTCCGAGCCGTGAATGCCACCTAGGAAGAGATGCCTTGATACCCAAAAATGCAGTAAAACTATTGTGTTTAGAAGTCACTGATTTTCTGAGGTGGATAGGATATAGACCACTTTCACTTTGTCCGTGGAGCAACATTTGTCTCGTCTGCAAATCATGGACAAAATAATGAGTTGCAATTAAAATGAAATAGCAGTTATTTTCATGACAAAATTGATTTATTGAAACTAGATTGGCAGAGGCAGTGGGGCAATGAAGAACCTGAGACATGTGAAGAGGAGAATTAGAGGCTTTGATAGACACTGAACCAGTGTGAGCAATATTTAAACTAGAATTGTCACCATCAGCAATATTATCATTTTCGGTGTATGGCTGATACATGAAGAGTTGCTCAAGATGAGCCGTGATATGCTGATTGGATCCACTATCCACATACCATATTTCCTCGCCTGAATAGGAGGAGCACGAGCTAGTAAGGTAGTATTGGTTTGAGCAACCATGGCTGCGAGGGTTTGTGGTGGATGGCGTCCTTGGTATGAGTTGCCGAACCTGTGAAAACAATCAAGAGCATGATGACTGCATTTTTTGCATATTTAATAAGCATCAGAGTCACCATTGTGGATACTAGCAGCAAGATGTTGTCTAGGAGATTTCGGATGATGAGCACCATGTCCATGTTTAGCTTGTGGTTCACCCTTGTATGGGGGTTTTGGTTTGGCAATGTGATGAAATGGCTTCTGGTTCTGTCGAGCAACAAGAGCATAGGAGCTCTCTGGCGGAACAGTCTTGTGATGGGAATCAAGTAAGAGCTCGAAGGAGGTAAGCTCGGCTTGAAAGTTAGCAAAGGACCTCCTTTTCTCATGGGTAGCAATATCAATGGATGTCTAGAAAGAAGTAAATGAGGCGTTCAAACCACTGAGTAATTAAAAAACAAGGTCATCCTCGTCAATGTATTTGCCATCAGATGTGAGTTGATCAACAAGGTGTTTGGCCTAAGCCAAATACTCGGAGCAAGTCTTGTTTTCTTGCTTAAGACTGCGGAGCTGGTTTTGAAGAAGATTGATCCGAGATCGAGAAGGAGAGGAAAATATGGTAGCAGAGCTTTCCAAGCCAACTGAGAGGCCTTCTAATTAAAAACATCTGATGGCACCTTAGGAGTTAAGGTGGCATTAACCAGAGAAGTACACACTAATTCTTCTTGTACCAAAGATTGTACGTAGGATTCTTGGTGGGAGAGGTTTGGCCTTCTGCAAGAGGCAGATATTCACTGGGGGGTGGTTCAGAATCATCCACAATCCCTATAAGATCATTGGACTTTAGCACGGGAACAAACTGCGAAAGCCATTGAAGGTAATTGTCTTCATCAAGTTTGATCGAGATCAATTGGCCAACATTAGGATGGATGAATTGTTGTGCAGAAGCGAAAGTAGAAGAGGCCATTGGATCGAAAGAAGAGTAGAAAATGATACCCTAGGCGGCCTAGTCTTTAGGCTTAAATGGGCTAATTTGAGCCAGCCCAGTTGAGTCACAGGCCAGGCCCAGACCTGGGCTTGGGTCAGAATTTGAAAATACATTCAAACCTACGCTTGATCAGAAAGAAAAATAAATTAGATCAGGCTTGAACAAGGATATGGCGTAACTCGATTCCAACCCTAGTTTTATGCTACAATTTTTTTGAATTAGTTGATAATTTATATTTTAATTTCTCTTATGTTAAATTGATTTGGAACCACTTTAAAATGAAACTTTCTCTAAAAAGGTCGACCTGGGTATTTCTTTTCGTGTAGGTTTTAGTGGAGGTTTGATCCCGGACAACTTTGATGTAGATGGGATGTTATTAATGTTGTTGTTTAGTGAAAGTTTTGGAAGGACAGAAATTCTATCACATCTAAAGTGTCAACTAAATCTTATTTCCTCCTCATTGATATAACTATCAAAACTTTAAGGGAGTGGTCTTCTATAATTTTAGTCAAATACTCCTCTGTGATGGCTCATTAATTTCAAACTGTTGTATTTATTTGGACATTATTAGGTTCCCATGGCTTGTGCTTTTGTTAAGCATGTTTGTATACATGTCATCACCTTAATGAAATGTTCAATGTGGTATCTTTTTTCTACAAAAAAGAAGAAATGTATGTCTATTGTACAAATGCTGGCATAATTTAGAACAGAAGCCTTTGCCTAAGCTATAAAATATTATCATATGGGTTTTGTTTCCAATTATTGTTTTGAGAAAGTAATGCAGTCTGAGAATTTACTTACCCTCTATCCTTCCCACCCCTAAATAAATAAATAAATAAAGCAAAATCCTTGTTGTATTAGAAAACTATTACAATATATTGAGAATTGTTAGTAGAAGAAGAAAAATTTAAACATATATGAAGCATTTTAATAAATAGTTTTGGAATATAAAATCTTTTATCACAAAAGTGGAACTGATGTACTTTGGAAGTTCAGAAATAGTCTCATTGCTTTCTTTTTCTTCTCCATTTTTTATAGTCAAGATGCGACCATCAGAGTTCAAATCCTAGACTTATTCTAAGAAGAAAGAGAAGCCCACTAGTTGAACGAAGACTAGCCGATCATAAAGAGTTTTAATACTATCACGCCTCGAGCCCATCACCCAGGTCCGATACGCGACCGACTGCATGATCCCTAGAGCAGTGCCCTAAAGATCACGCAAGGCCTAAGATAAACAAAAATTCAATAAATCCATAACTAATCAATGATTAATGTAATTAAATCAAATCCAACCAAAATGTATTGATCAATTACAAGATCTTCAAATGTTCATCAATGAGAGATAAGCTGCTTCTAACTATCTAGCAGACTGACTCCAGATCGAGCTCACTTCTTGTCCCATCCGACAGATTCTACGAATCCAATGCCTCTGAA
>JAOXJJ010000263.1:13109448-13131519 GCA_025769935.1 Phoenix roebelenii | reverse complement strand
AATAATCAAAACATCAAAATAATGTCATTTCATCATTTCAAAGGCTCAACAAACAACAAATATATGTAACCAGTACACATACTAAGCCAAATCATGGCAGCTACTAAGCCAAATTTCTAAGTGCTAGAGTAGAAATATTTTCTCTTATAGAAATTGTAATGCTCTCTCAAGGAAGTCCTATCATGTCAAAACAACAAATTCTTCCAAATAAAGAAGAGGGACTTAAGCCAAATCATGGAAAAATTGAATTCAAATATATCTCCATATCATAACTTTAATAAATGATAGCCCTATTTACTTTCTCTTCCTTTATATCTTAGTTCCTCAATTAAAGCTAATTGGGCTAGTCAGCTGCTCAGTACTTCAAGAGTGAAGTCCCATTTTTTTTTTTTGACAAAGCTTACTAGTGAAGTTTGAGTGGAGTATAATATCTTAACATTTATAACTACATTCATTTGTTGACAATCAGCAATACAGTTTGTTAACATTTTGCTAGTGAAGTCTCCTTTTTGTATTTTACTAATCACAATTTTTATAAATTTCAGATTCTAATATGAATAACTGTAATTACTATTTAGATATATTACAAATACTTTTACATCAAGAATAAACATGAATAATATAGTTGTTTTTATCCTTTTTAATAATTTAATGCATCATAATACCAACATAGTCTAAAATATCCGGCTCCCCTTATACATAAATCTAGAATTCTCCCCCTAATAACGTAAGAAACTAACAGCCTAATTGGTATGATTTTTTTTAATAAAAAATAGAAATATGGAAATTAAAGTAGGAAACATGTCCAATAAATATTTTTTTAATAAAATTTTAACTATTCTAAAAAATCTAAAAGTGAGAAATTTTTATGTCCATGCTTATTTTTAAAAGTAGGTTAACGCTTCCCGACTCTCCTATTTGTGCCTCTGGGCTCTCCTCTTCTTCCTACCCTAAGCTCATCCTAGCTCTATCTTCGCCCTGACCCTTAGATGCTCTGCCCGGCCCCCTGACACTTCACCTTGACCCTCCGCATAGATTTGGTATATGATAAATAAGAGGCGAGAAGTAGCGATGGAGAAGATGGGGGCAACTAGTGTTAAAAAAATAGCGATACCAAATATGGTACCTATTTTCAAAAATATAAAAAAATAAAAATGCTTTTCCTATTTCTAATTTATTTTTTATAAAAAAGATGCCAAATGGAATCTAATATATCCAATCAATATTTCAAATCAACACTTATAGTTGCATGTTTAATATCTAATATTAATAAGCTTCATATCACTACTTAATACAAATGAAGGTGGCCCACCACTAATTGTATTGTCACCAAAACCATGCAAGGGAGTGGAAAAATAAGAAATCATCCCTAAGCATCCTTTAATTAAGCTAACCAAGCTCATTTCTAATTAGTGGTTCTATCAAACTATTAAACAAACATTAACATGCTTCAAATTGGCACTTCAATACTTGTAAAAAAAAAAAAAATTCTTAGAACATAATTCCTTCTTTTGATACTTATATAATAAAAAAGGAACTACGAGCCCATGGTTCCCACTTGCTCCACGTGTCGCAGTACAGCGTATTAATCAACTCACACTTTACCCACCATCATCTGCCTTTCCCGAACACTGCGTGCTGCCCTCCATTCTCTCTCTGCCCCTCCTCACATGCATCGCATGACTTTAACCATTCCAACGAATCCGAAATAGACGCGTGGACCCCACTCTACAATGACGTGGCGTTGACCGAGCCATAACCCAGTCAAAGAGTCGCCATTCCAACCCAACGCCCACAGCGGCGCCGTACTCTTTCATCCCATTGAATACCTCCCCCTTTCTATTTCCTTTCAAAATCCACTTGCTTACTCGGTCGTCGCTCCTCCCGGTCGCCGTTCTTCTCTCCGGTCCCGCCGAGATTGCTTCCACCCATCGGTCGCGGGCTTTAGGTGGAACAGCAAACCGACGAAGAAGCCGTGGCTATATTAATGGACGGCTTCCCGACCCCATCGCGACGGCAGTGAGATAGCATGGACGGCGAGGATACTCCCACCCCCAGGAAGTCCCTCTGGCGCTCTGCCTCCTGGACCGCCCGCTCCTCCCCCACGTCCCAACCAAACCCGCCCCCGCCCCCGAACCCGGCCCGCCCGCCGGCGAAACTCGGCCGGCTCGCCCTCCCGCCTCTCCAGCCTCTCTCCGTCGCCCGCCGGCCGGTCCTGAACGAGTGGCCCCGCCCCGGCTCCGACGACTCCGGCGAGTGGCCGCTTTGCCGGAATTGCCCTCCTCCGACGCCGTCGGCCGCCGGGTCGTCGTCGTCGTCGTCGGCGGCGGCGGCGGCGACGGCGAGGGAGTGCTCCCGGGTGGCTGAGCACGTCTACCTGGGGAGCGACGTGGCGGCGCGGGACAGGGACGTGCTCCGGCGGCACGGGATCACGCACGTGCTCAACTGCGTGGGGTCGGCGTGCCCGGAGTACTTCCGGGGGGAGCTGGTCTACAAGACGCTGTGGCTCCACGATTCCCCCGCGGAGGACATCACCAGCGTCCTCTACGACGCCTTCGACTACTTGGAGGACGTCCGGCTCCACCGCCCCGACGGCCGCGTCCTCGTCCACTGCCGCCGAGGCGCCTCCCGCTCCGCCGCGCTCGTTATCGCCTACCTCATGTGGCGCCAAGCCCTCTCCTTCGACGACGCCCTCCGCCGCGTCCGCGCTGCACGGGCGGTCACCGACCCCAATCTCGGCTTCGCCGCGCAACTCCTTCAGTGTCAGAGCCGCGTCCACGCGCTGCCGCCCAGCCCCGGGTCGGCCCTCCGGGCCTACCGGATGGGCCCCCACTCCCCCTACGACCCTCTCCACCTCGTCCCCAAGGCCGTCGCCGACCGGCTTCCCCGATTCCTCGACTCCCGGGGGGCGTTTCTCGTCCACGTCCCGGCGGCGATCTACGTGTGGGTCGGCCTCGATTGCGAGCCGACCATGGCCGCTAGCGCCGGCGGGGCGGCGCTTCAGGTCGTCCGCTACGAGCGGGCCCAGGGGCCGATCGTCACCGTCCTGGAGGGCTCCGAGCCGCCCGACTTCTGGGCCGCCCTCCGTGACCCAAATTCTTCGAGCTCCGAAGCAACGGATCTTGACGTCGGGGTGGTCGGGAAGAGGAGGGTCGAGCTCTATGATCTTGATTTCGAGATCTTCCGGCGGGCGCTCAAGGGCGGCGTGGTGCCGCCGCTCCCGATGCCGGGGACCGAGGCCGAGACCCGGCTTCCGGCGAGGGAGAGCGGGTGGAGCCGGTTGAGGCACAAGTTCTTGAAAGGTGGGATAAAGGAACTTGTGACAGCAGCAGCGGCAGCAGAGGTTGAAGGATCTAGCGATGAGCAATCAGTGACAGGGGATCAGGTTCCATCGCCGGGCTCCTTCTCGGTCGAGTCGAGCACCACTCCATCGTCTTCGTCGGCTGACTCTTCTTCTACTCTGTTCACATTTTCTCCGGCATCGTCATCTTCTTCTGATTGGTACAATTCCTCGCCGCCGAGATTGGATTTATTTGGGACACCACTGATTCATCTTGATTCTAAGTCACTACCTTTGCACAAGAGAATGGAGAGGGAAAAAGATGCAACCGTTTCTGTTTCTTCTGGTGCTCCTCGGTCTCTAGCTGAGCGTAGAGGAACCAGGGCTCCTTCTCTTGCCTTGTTACCGGAGGCTGATGACAAGAAGGCGAAGATCTACCCCAGGGATATAATAAGGGATTGGTGCTATTCTCCTCCCTTCATTTCAGAATTGGAAGAAGACCGAGGAACCATGGATATAGAGCAAAGGCTATCATTGGATTCATCTCCAGACTGGTTGGATGCTGAGGAAGAGAGTGTTAGCACTGAAGGTCATGCTCGGTTAACTCATGCAGTTCTTTTCAGGTGGCCTGATATGGAAAAAGTGGAAATAATTCACCCTGGGGTCCTCGACTCTGAATCCGTGTTTGTTTTGTTAGCACCGAAGTCTAAATCAGGTAGAAGAAAGACAAAGAAGAATATTATGTATGTCTGGCTAGGAAGACAAAGTCCGCAGATGAGCTGTGGCAGTGGGAGTGAGATGAGTGAAGGAGATGGAGATGATGGGCATACATATTTGCATAGGATTGGCACCGAGTTTTTTGATCATATGGGGCTTCCAGCCGATATTCCTGTACAGGTATGTAATAAATTCTTGAAAGCAATGACTTGTATACCTGCACTGCAATTTTGATTATAGACTGCACAAACTAACTTGTGGAAGTGACATGCTGATTATTACTTGCCTTTCAATAATTACTGTTATTTTTGCTGTTGATATTTATTGCATAAATGCAAAGCAAGCAAAAACCTTTTCATGTTATTTGGTTGGCAAATGATGTCATTATTTGATGTCTTTATAATGATAATTCTATATGGATTGACCTTTCAACTGAGGACAGATTCTAATGAAAATCTATGACAGTATCAGATCTTTTGATGTCTAAACACATTTTGATGCAAGTAGGGGAGTGAAGTGATGCACTTATACAATCTAAGCTTAGATCTTTGTTGTCATATGAGGACTTGATGACTGCAGCTGCAATAAAATTATACACTATCTATCTCAACCTTTCCGGCTAAGATTGAGAAAGGAAGTAAAGGGATTATGATGTGGTTTTCCTGTCATTATTCCAACTGAGAAGTACTATACAGTTCTTACCTTTAACTTATAAAGGGCTAGAAAGTAGTTGCCTTCAACTGTACTTTAATAACAAATGTAACTCATATTTGTGAACTCACTAATATAGATTGTTCTCAAATTATTTTTATGGATCCCAGCTGTTTATACCAGGCTTCATGGTTATGGTAAAGAATGCCATAAGATGCAACTTCTCTTACTTATGTAGGTTGAAGAGCAGATATTCAATTCATGATGAGAAGCCTTCTTTGACTAAATATGGAAAGCCAACTGGGATGAGCTTCTTAACTTATATGGAACCCAACATGTATAATTGCCTTTGCTGTCTTTTGTAGCATCATGGAGTAGAATCCCCTTTTCTTTCACTCTTTTAGTGTTTGAATTATCTAGAGTGGGTTAGCCTTGTAATTGTGTTATTTTACTGGCATAGGTTTGGCCCATGGAATAAGATGTGTCGAGTCATATCACCCATTTAATAAACATGTCAATCTAGTGTTTGAATATTTGATCCCTTTTAAAGTGGTCATGTTTACCATGTTTCGATGTTCTGGTAGTTTATCACCCAAGGTGTTTAACGGAGGAATTAACACCCTTTTAAGTCAGTTTGCATGATGTTATCGTGCATTTTCAACCTAACCCTTTAGAAAGTCGATAATTATGGTTTAATGCTTTTGATGACCTTAAAGCCATTATTATCCTGATGTAGGGCTAATCAAATGAGCAAGCCATTAGTGAGTAGCTCGTGTTCTGTTCTCTGTTCAGCTTGAAAAGAACTTGCTGTCAGAAAACAAGCTGAAAATGAAATTTGCCTAGCTTATTCGTTGGTTGGTTCAAATAAACTCGAAATACAATCACTAGTATATTTCATGTATTGATTTAGTTACTAATTAGAATAAAAATTTGATTTTTTGTATTTATTTATTACACACTAGCATATTTTATATAAAGAACTGTGCCTCTTGACAACGGCTAACCATAACAACCATAATTATACAGCCTTTTCTCTAACTATTCCAAATAAACTTTATACAAATCCTCATTCACCACGTATTTTTATTTAGGCTACCTCTAATATTATTTCAAGCTATTCCATATATTTTCATAGTTCTTTCAATGTGATCTTAGGTCTTACCCTCCTACTATATCCTTCAAAACAAATGGAAGTACCCTCCTACTATATCCTTCAAAACAAATTGCTGCTAATAGCTGTAATTGTTAATTGCTAATGAAAATTCCAACCAGTGCATTGATATAGAATAATGGAAATTAGCTCAAAGGAATTTCTTGATGGACCTCTGGGTTTAACAAGTCCTTTAGATGAGTTTGTTGTAGACAACTTGTGTTTGACTTGAAATTAACTTAATTGAGCTTATGCTTAGTTTGATTATAAAAGAAGCTAAGCTTAAGCATGGCCCTAGCTTGCTAATCTCTGCTTGTTTACACCCCATATCTTGATGGATGTCCATGATTAAATTTATACATCCTCTTTAGCTTGCTACATGGCTTTGAAGCCCTTTCTATTCTAACAAGTTGATAAAATATCTACCAATTGCTCTTATAGAAGGGTTTTGCCCACCCATGGTTGTAAAGACTTAACAAATGGTCAGTGTCCTTCACTCTTAAAGGAGACTTCCACCATTCAATACATGCTCGAAACTAAACATTGCCCTTATAGAGGGCTTTTGTCCATCTCATGTCGAGGCTCATTCCTTCCCAACCCAATTGAATCTTAATCTATCCTTGTAAAGGACTTTCATCTATGTAATCACTGTACTTATATGCATTAATACCATGGTCTGAATTGAGCCCAGTGCTCATTCCAAACGGGCTATCGCCCAATCAACAAAAGAATACAGTCTAAACCTGATTTTGTAGTTTGGATTGAATCCAACTTTCATCTTACAGCTGTGCTCATTTGCACCTAATCCAAGGGTTGAATTAATATTGGCCCTTATTCTAGATAGATCTTTCATCCACGATGATTGAATGGTAGAGACTAAAGTTGTTTTACCCTCAAAGAGGGCTTTCATGCATCTAACAATGGCATATCCACATCTGGCCATTTTTGATGAAGATTATTCCCAGCTCTAATTTTCAAGGGGATTTTTAAACGACAATGATACTCATCTAACACTCAATGTCATAGTCCGATATAAAATTGACCCCTATTAGTGAAAAGTGTTTCTACCCATCCAAAGGTGACTCTTTTATGTACATCAATCCAATGATCAAGTGCTATGGTCGTCTACTTTTCGAGGAAATTTTTCTTGAAAAGGCTCCTTTCTGAAAGCTATCCTGAGAAGATGATTGTTTTGCTGCCTTTTTTAAAGCTTAGGTTGACCCTTTAGTCTCTTGCATAATAAGGGGTGTTCTCTTTCACTTTGAGAGGAAAGGAAAAGACCAAGCCTTGCCTTCTTAGGCCTTTTCAATCCACTTGACACTAATAGTCCTATCAAATCACTCTAATTAAGCCACAAAAAAATCCTTAGTCTCCATTTTTGGATGAGATGTCTCAACTTGGTCTTTCAAGGTGAACTTACACAATGCTTTTCTTTCTTTCTTTTTCTTAACTCCCTTGCTCTTAGATGCATAAGGGATGCATGCCTATCTTTCTCTTTTCTTTATTCTTTTGTCTCACTCTTTCTTCTATGATAGGTGTACCATAGGTCTTGATTGATAATACATCTCATCTTGTTTATTTCATGGGTAATTGTTCCCTTTAATGGGTCCCCAACCAAACTTTTCTTTCATTGCTAAATTGGGCTTAGCGACCTCGGAAACAGTGTCACCCTTCTTTCAAAGTAATGAGCGTAATATAGAAAACTTCGAACTTTTAACGAAAATGGCCTTTTAGTCTTTGAGAGGGGCTTATTCTCTTGGAGCTGAATTAACACAGGATTTTGAGTTTTCATGGAGCTAGATTAAAGAGGACTTTGAATCTTTCTCAAATTCTTAATAGAAATTACCATATACGTAAACACAAAACAAATTCATGAAATGAAACTAGAGGAGACTTTGGGACTCTCATGATAAAATAGGTATTTTTATCCTTTGGAACTAAATGCAAGGAGAATATAAATCCTCCAAGAAGTAAGAAACCTCATATTTAAGTTTGATTAACTAAGTTAATGCTTAAAATAAATGATCATCGCATATGGAACTTGGAACTTCGAATTAAGCTTTCTAAGTATTTCATAGCTAAATGGGGGCTTTCTAAGAAACCTCACTTTTACTTGGTCATGTCACCTGCTAACACATGTTGATCTATCTGAAATAAGGGAACCCTAAAGAAACCTACATCCCAAGCTATTAGGTGGTGTTTTCATAAATTTTGGCGACTTTGCAAGTCTTCTAATTTAATGATGACTTTGCCCAACAGTCCTTTTCCAACTTGAACTTTACTGATCTAATCGATGATTGAACTCATCCTTGGCATGATTTGCATTTCCTAGGCCCTGAGTCCATCTTCTGTAAGCTTAAAGGGCACTAATCCTTTGGTTTAAACCCTCCATGAGTTCTGTTGTGGTTGAAATCTGGCTTGAGGTGACCACGCCGGAAGAAGCTGAGTGAGATCTGCTCAACCGGAATTGGGTGACTCCATGCCAGCATAGGACGATCCATTTTGCCTCCCATCAAGTTCAATCTATTGGATCTAGCTAGGAGAACTTAAATTGATTGAATTCAAATGAACTTGGGCTCAACAGATTGAGCCCATTTCATGATCTTAGTTCTCTAAGCACAAACACTCTTGGAATGGCTACTAACTCGACCACACAAGCTCTTGTTGGTGATTTTCTTCCGAATACAATTTGATTTAGTCTTTGAGCCAGCTAAAAAGAAAATGTAGCACAGCCCTTCAACTCCAGTCATGTAACTAGTTATGTCCCTTGAATACTTTGAATTTCACACTATCTTTGTATTCAATACATATGGGATTTTAGGAATTGTAGGATAGGGCTAGGATACATGTAAGGTACTTATTTGGAGTATCATATTTTTAGAAATTAAAAAAAAGGCTTCATATACTTCTTAGATACATTTAGGGTTTTTTTTTTTTTACTTTTAATGGATGCTAACCTTTTGATTATGGATCTGATGTATGGCTAATTTTAGAATATGTAACATTGATGTTATTTTATGGAGTAAGTATGGACCATGTCCTATAGATTTTTTATCATGACCAAATGATGGAGTTTTTCGATGTTGATGTTGCCTAAAGCTTGAGAACAGTAGTTTGATAGCATGGTATGTTTTATTAGCATATTTCAGTCATATCCTGTTTTATTCTTTCGAGATTTGTCATACTAGTGCATCAAACCATGTTATGTTCATATGCATGCTGCATAAACATAATGAAGTTGATGAAATAATAGATTTTGTGGATGCTGATGGTATTGTATTATGTTTTATTGTTGTGTTCTAGAATTACATTTTTTTTAACTATTTGTTATATTGGTATCATGTCATGTTGCATCCATTTGCTTGCTTCATAGGTTACTATGAAGCAATTTTGGGCTTAATCCTCTAAGTCTACTCAAAGGTTTACTATCTAAACCCTAAGGTATTACCTTTTGACTAAGTTCTCCAAGTGACTAAGTCATTTGATTGTTCTATTGTTGTATTCTGGAATTACTATATATATATTTTTAAAGATTTGTTATTGTTATCATATAATGTTGGATCCATTTACTTTCTTCATAGGTTACTATGAAGTAATTTTGGGCCTAATCCTCTAAGTCTACTCAAAGGCTTACTCTCTAAACCCTAGAGTATTACCTTTTGACTAATTTCTCCACATGACTAAGTCATTTGAGGCTTTGAGCTTGACATATTTAAATTTGGATTTGATTATCTGAGTATAACTAAATTTAAAATGTTATAGTGTTTTGCCTTGTGAACCCTGTTAAATTATTATTGATTAGTCCTCTGAGTTTAGTTAATCATGAAGATGGTCATTTGATCCTCTTAAACAAATCATAAGCAAAGCAAAAATGGCCTTCATCTCATAAAATAGGGAAATTTGAAACAAAATGATCTCCACTTCATTAGATTGTGCATAATGAAAATAGAGATTGTGTGCTCTTTGCCAAGCCATATATTACTGAGCAATTTATGGAAAAAACGTTTTTCTTCTACTCTTCTTTTCAGCACTTCAGAACATGATCTCGTAATTGGAAATGCCCCAAGATCGGCAATAATCAATAGTAGCTTTTGATCCTATTGGAAGCCATATATATGTGAGTACGATAATTTCTTGATCAAAATTATCCTTTATATCTCTAAGGAATCATTTCCTTTTGAGAGATGGCCTGTGATCCCAAACCAAGGCCAAACCCAATCTGACTTGACCTATTGTTACCTGTAGTTGTGGAGCAGTACAAGGGAGAATATAAAAGAAAAGAATATGGTGTCTTCTTGTCTGTTCTTTTTCTTCATTTTTTCTACTTTGAGAAGAAATGATGTCTTCTACTTGGCCTCCACATTGTGAATTCAGTCCAATGCTGTTTTTCTTGCATCAAAAATCTTAATTTGTTTGCAGATTATTGCCGATATTGCATATCTGAAATAAATTCTAGATCTTAATAAGTGTAGAATCAACCTTTTGTTTCTTTACTAAATTAAAGTCAATGACTAAGATTACAGATTTGTCCTAGATCTAAATGGGCACGAAAAAAATGAGTTGCATGCAAGTAGTCTCAAAATGATAATTTTTTTCCTCAACAACCTATTTCTTGTAAGGTTGTCAGAAAACAGGTGTTTAAGATTGGTATCATGTGTCATTAATGTGATACATCTTGAGCGAGGGGTATTTGAGTGGACTATCAAAAGTAATAATCTTGAAGTACTGACCCATATAGGTGCACAATGTGATGTTATCTTAATTGTTGCATATGATTGAAATGGTAATCCAAATGGTAAATGGAGGTAGAATGTTAGAATCCATCAAAGAAGTAAATGCAATATGTATAGTCTCTAATAGAAGGTGACGTATTTGGTGCCTAAATGATTATGAACAATACCAAAATTATTAGAAGAATTCATTTCACTAGATAAAAGCATATGGTCAAGTGCTTTGACCATAACCATACCGATTAAATCATATGCAAATATCATAGTTTTTGACATTCTTTGAAAATCTGCCCGTCAATTTAACATCAGCTATTGACCAGTTTTCTCAGGACCTGGGCCTGGCATCAGTGTTGTTTGATAACAAACACTGGTCAACCAAAAGTATTGAAGAAGACGGAGACTAAAACTAGAAGCAGATAAATGACCTAGTATAAGGTGCTCTCAATCAGATGGACTAAGCTCTGGAACTAAAAATTGAAGGTTTTAAAGTAAAGAATGGGAAGGTGACAGAGATAATCTTACTGATTAATCTCCCTTGCTCTTAGGTTGGACCTAGTCTTTTGGCCTATATGAGGATAAACATTGCATAAAACATGTAAAAGAAAATGGAGACATGGAGTAGGCTCGCTAATAAAAGTTCATACAAGGAATGTATAGGACATTTGGAAGAGTTGGCAAGTCTGTAGGTTTCACTACACTATATCTGAATCAAGTAGAAATATGGTTTAATGGGGCCAATCTATGATATTGATCTAGGAGGTCAGGGGCATTGATCATGCGATTAGACTGGAGAAACCTAGTTTTGTATTTTTTCTTGTCTAGAATCGAACATATGAGGCCAATGAAGCAGGAGACATTGATGATGATGGAAAATTGGAACTATTTGTGTCATCACAGAAACTTTTCAAACATTGTATAAATATGCTTGGCAAGCTGGCAAGCTGGGTAATAGATGCAATAGCAGCCACTCCAGTAAATGATTTCTAGGTACATGCATGCCCAGCGAGTTATATTAGGCTCTTTTTATCAGGCTTTGGAGAGATGAAAAGTGAAGGACTATGTGAGGGCCAGAAGATAAAAGTACAGTTATGTGCTTTTAGAAAATGATGTTATAATAATGAAGACATTGATGAGACAGCTCTACTTAAAATTTCAGGATTTTGGGCCTGAAATGAAGTCGAGGAGCTGGATTGGAACAATTAAGATGACCACATATGTGTTATCCAATGATGTGGCTATTGACAGTGACAAGCTACCGGCTGTTTGCTCTCAATGTTAGCATGAACATCCCTAGCTAGCAAGAAGTCATGAAGGGCATCATGAGGATTTTATTAGATGCAAGTGCAATGGTAAGGTATCTAAATGCATGAAGACAGCTGGCAAGCGTGGCTAATCCAAAGAACCCAACTGTTAAAGAACCAAAAGTACAAGAAAATAATTTGGAATATAATTTTCAAGGAGAGAACAAACAGTTAATTTCGAGCCTAATAAATATCACAAGATGTATGTAAAAAAAAAAACAAATTAAAAGATGCAACAAATAAAAAATGAAAATATATAAACAAAAACCTTTCACTTTTGGCAAATGGTGGCAAGATATATGGAAAATGGTCGCCAAGCTAAGGAACGTCAAAATGTCCAAAGAAAATACCAAAAGAAATTGCAAAATTTATATAAAAAAGTGAGAAAGTAGAACAGAGAGAAATATACCAGAAATCTAGGTTTTTCAGATGCTAACATGGCTATCTTGGCCATGTCTTATGGTGGTAATGAAAGTACTTTTTCCTAACAGGGCACTAGGTGGGTCAAAGATGCCACAGGAAGGTTGGGGAAGTTGAGTTGGTGGTAGGCCAGTCTGAGCTTGCTGACAGTCATTAAATTATGATGGAGAAAGGATGCCTTTGTATGAAAATATGGATCCATCACCAAAGATCTTCACAACTTCCTTCAGTGAAAATATTGATGCACACACCTATACTCAAAGGTCACATTGGAGATAATCAACCAATATCTCATGATAGATTTTCAAAGTTATCCTAACAAGTCTTGAGGAGTATCATGGGGCTCTGATAACATAACGGCCCAGGAACATGGTTAAGTGGTGCAATCATGTACCTGAAACCAGTAATGAGAATGATAAATCAAGTTCTCAATTTTACAACTAGAATAGGTTAATGCTCTTTCATTTAGAATGTGGCTGCCATACATCTATCAGCATGTATGGATAGTAGATATAGCTAACTGTAACAAATGACAAGGTTGACAAGAGATAATACGCAAATATTGTTTTCTTGTCTCATAAACCATTCAGCCATCTAGGACTGATAAAGAAGCATGCTAAGGCTTATGTGCGAATGTGAACAGAGGATTTCTTCCTTGTCGGTTTCATTGCTATCATATGTTGGCCTGCAAAGGCCGTTTAAATGTACTTATGACACGATTACTTCAACATTGAGACTTCTAAAATGCCAATTACGAGTGTCAAAGAAAATGTATTTTGCTGATATGGGAGGAGTTATTTGCTCACCCTATCCTAGTAGCACATGTAAATGGGTCTTTCCAGAACTGGTTATGAGTGTGGTGAAATTTTTTTGAGTTGCCAAGCAAGTTACGTAATTTTCTTTTTCACCTATGACCTATCTGTGCCATGAACATCTGGTCAGTTGACTCTACTTTGTAGTTTGTTTAAAACACATATATGTTTTCCACATAACTTCTTCGTCTTTCTTCGTTTTGTTATGGTTTGTTTTGTAATTCAACCTGATTTTGTTGTTGCTGTTTTATTGTGTGATTGATAGATAATTAGAGAGGGCGAGGAGCCAGAGCAGTTCTTGAACCACCTGTTTTCATTTCACCAAGCTAACAAGAGTAGTCAGAGTTGATAATGCTAAAGATGACTCATCAGATTTGGAGCTCCAACTAATCTTTCCAAGCACAGAAGCAATGGTTGAACTGGATGAATCGCAGCAGGATAACACAAATAAAATTAATTTAGACAATGTCAATTCGATGTGAAAGTGTAATACGCATAATATTTAACGGTCAGTCAACACCGAAAGGTGTCAATGTATATGTCCAAATTCTGGGAACCATGAAATACATATATTTATGCTTGTCAACATAATGTCCGACTCCTTGAGTTTATTCACATAAATATTTACTTGGTGCAGATTACTTCAGGATTATAGCACAAGGGACAGGTGATTGAAGGTGTTGCAGACACCCCACCACCAGACGATGTGAGACAAAGCACAACAAATTTCCTAATGGAGAAAATTAAATCATTGGGGCAGAAATATAACAGACAAGAACTTGTAATTGTATGACCACACCTATGTGATGAAGTTGCGCAAATAAATTCTTTCAATGATATGTAAAAGTTTGGCATGTGAAATTCGGTTCATTTTTCTCATCAGGACCATTATGACTGAAGAAGATGTACAAGATATCACATATTGCTTCAAGAAATGGTTATGCTATCTCCAACAAGCAGGCACTCAGGCTTCTCAGTGCGAAAAGCATTATTAAGTGAAAAGATTGTGCCGTATGCTTGTGCAAAGCACATTTTCCATGAGAAATGCTAAAGATTGCTATAGAGGTGACAGTAGATCGAATGATATTCGTCCGAATTTATTTTCATATCGGAATCTATTTAGATATGGATAGAAATTTGAACATCCGACTAATATCTATATTCATATTTGTCAAAAAAAAAGATTTACATAGATAACTATTCAATCCGTATTCAAATATCCAATTCCATTTTTAACTTTATCTAATTTTATATAGTACTTATGAACTTTTAAGAAAAATAAACGAGTATATTAATATGCTATTAACTTGATTTTTCGTTTACTTCATAATATTTTTAGTTTTACGAACATAAAATTTAATTATTTATTTTATATTTATATTTATATTCATACTTTCGATATTTGATTCGTATCCGTTTATGTTTAAAACAAATATAGATATAAATTTTTGCATTTGACTAACATTCCTATTTTTATCTGTATTTATCAAACAAAACAAATATGGATATGGATATACTAGTATAGTAGTATCCGATTCGATTTCAATCCTAAATTGCTGCTTTTATTTCTATCAGCAATTGGCATGGCTTTATAAAGTTCATGAAAGTGCTTCTTCACATAAATAACTAGGTGTTAAACTAGCTCCACCCAATGCCGTAAAAGTCTTGAATGCCAGCACCTCATTGAGCTGGCACGTTAACATTGAATTACCAATCAAGAACTGATGGCAATTGAGAAAAATGAAAAGAATCAACGTACGTCTCATTTGATGAACACCCAAACCATGCACTTCTGGGGGGGGTTTGAATAAAAATTACATGTCACCAAAACAGGACTGTCTTCCAATGCCATAAATTGAGCTAACCTCATGGCAGCATATTAAAACATTTCAGCAAGTTGTGAGCTAGATATTTACTAGTTGGTATTAGATATTTGCAATTGACTGTAGGCATCATACCAAGTGAATCAAGATTTAATCCTTTAAAGGCAATGATTTTTCTTGCCAAAAAAGAGATAAATCTAACTATAAAAATCAATGGAAAGGATGTAAATGTTTGATTGACTGCAATTAGCAAGCTGCAGCTACAATTGACTGCAATAGAATTACAGATGCCTAAAAGAAATATATGGATGCCTGTAAAGCCCCAAAAACGTATAATTGGAATTGCAGCCAAATTTCAATACAATTCCAATAGAATCTTGTAATTCAGAAAACCCTTCAGAAAGGGTCGCTTAACACTCCAACTATTCCCTTTCTCCGTATCCTTGTAATTAAAATATTATTATTGTACTAAAATACTATTACAACATTATAATATAATAATAATATTATAATATTTAGGTTGGGAACTACCCAACCAATAATTGATTGGGTTGGGTCGGGGACAAGTAAGACCCGGATCCAACCAGAGATGTTTTCGTGTTGAGTTCAGTCAGATTTGTAGGTTGTGTCAAGATGCTAGTTATGTTTTTATAGCTAAAATATAATAATAAATAATTAAATACAAAATAACTTAGAATTTAAATAAAACCAAAAAGAGTAATTTAAATCATTCAAAAAATTTTAATTTCATCCAAGTAATTGATTGTTCTTAAATTTACAAACTACAAGTTTAATACACACATATGCCTACATGCATTCATGCATACATATATAGATATATATGAATATAGATAAGCAATCTTACCAGCTACTTTGCTCATCAATCCTTCCCACCAATATTCAGTATTTGGAATTCCCAAGCCTCCCATTGCCTTTGGCTTGCATATGACTTCCTGTGCTATCATGTATGACTCCCCCACACAAAGTTCCTCAAAGTTCTGTTAAACCAATCTATCAAACTTCTTGGAACTACTGTATTGGAAATCATGAACGGGCAGAGAGCATAGAACTGACCTCACTAAAGTAACCCTCCTGCTGAAGACAACAACTTCCATTTCCAAGAATCTAGCTGACTCAGCTCATCTGCTTTTCGAACTTGCGAACAGCTTGTATATTCAACAACATGAAGCCTCAGGGATTTTGGACTGAATTGAACCATAGATTTGTCGAGGTTTACGGTTTACCGTCTGCCCAGACTTTATACGGTAAGAAGCAAGAGGCTCTACAATCTTTTAGTCTCGCCTTAAAAATCAGAAGGCAGTCATCAGCAAATAATAATAACTCTCTAGCGGAGTTCTTCGATTTGCCTATATCCATGAATATTACCTGCTTGAAGTTCCACCAGGATGGCACTACTGAACATCTTAGAACATTGGATGAATAAGTATGGTGATAGCGGACAACCTTGGTGCAGTCTTATACTGGACTTTTGAAAAAATCACATTGTCAGAGATATTTTGCCCCCTTATGAAATCTGCCTATTCCTCTATAATGATTTCGCACAGTAGGCGTACTGCACTCTGGAACTAGCGTGACAAAAGTTGTCTTCCATGCCTCTGGCATTTGACTTCTTATAAAGCACTCTTTGATAGCTTTGCATATATCCATACCAATGATATTCCAATAACCCTTGCAGAGACTAGGTGAGAAACCATCAAGCCCATGAGATCTGTTGTAATCCATAGATTTTAGAGTTGCCATAACTTCTATTTCAGTGATTTCTGCTAAGATCCATTGTCCGTCTTCTTCATCCAATCTATTTCTCGGAGGTGGGAGACTAGGTGGTACTGTGTGTGGGTCCTGGTTCCATCTGCTAACAAAGTTTTGCCAAGCATCATTGCTAGACCCCGACACCCCCTTTCGCATCATCGCTGGCATGTTTTGCGGATCATCATCGCTAGATCATTGTTGGTCCCTTCTTCTCCTCTTGACTTCAACACTATTGGCTCACGGTACTCACTGGAGATTTTAATTGAGCGTTCGCTAGAGTCTTAGTTTCTGAGAGAAATTTTAGAAATTAATTGAATATATCGTTTGGTTTCACTCACAAAATAAGTAATATGATTCTTTTTCTAGATTTATCGAAATATTATAAGATTATTATATTAATAAATTTGAATCATACTATTCAAGTCGTATGAATTTGAAGAACGATATTTTATTACTAAATATGCTTTATTTTGGAATATTATGATGATGCATGGTTGGAAATATTGAACTCGTTCAATTGATTTCGATATCGCATGATTTCTTATATTTTTGTTGAAGTGAGATATAAACTGTATGATTATTTTGAACTCTTAGCCTGACATATTAAGGTCCCCACCAATGGGGGCTAATACGTTGGCACTTGATTTGTTCTGAAAGATTTATGTCACAAGAAGATGCGCGACACTGCAAGAAGACATGCAATATCATGATTCTGCCACAGAAAAAATGTGATCATAGTTCATGGTTGACGAGATAAACTTGATGATTTGAAAGAATTTGGATTTATAAACAAAATTTAATTTTAGGAAAGATTCAATTTGGGATGCATAATGTTTTGATAAATCTGCATACTTGAATTTGGTTTTGAATTAATAAATTACATTTGCTTATTTTTTATAAATAATTATTTAATTTATTGCCTCATTATTTTGGTTAAAGTGTTCATTACTTATTGGGCTATCTAGCTCATTACTTTATATCTTACTGTTTTTACAGATCTGAGAACTAAAATGGCATGAGATTATGATCGAGAGAGTGACTAGAGGCTGAATTTAATATTTTTAATTTAGATCAGGGTTTGACTAGAGTTTGATGTAATTTTTTTTAAAACATTGTTGGTGACATTGAAATATGATTCTAATTATTTAAATTAAAGTTTTAATATTGATTATTTAAATTTATTCCACTGCTTATTTATGATATCAGAATGAGATGCCTTTATTGCTTGTGGGAAGAGCTTTTTATGAGTATGCGGCGATTGCCGTGATCTTTGACTTACGATTTTGGGTTGGGGGTGTGACACAAAATGTCTCTTGCTATCTCAGGAACCTATTATACTCAGCCAACTTAGTAAGAAGCAGTAGAGCGCTATGATGTAAACCTCCAGAATTTGCTTCCTTTGATTAAAGCTCAACCAGCTCTGCCTCCAAATTCTACAATCTCACATGAATATTTCCAACCGATCTTTTGTTCCATCTCCGCAGAGCTACCTTGGTGTTCTTGAGTTTGTTGGTCACTTGAAACATGTACCGACCTCATCCAAACTTGGTTAAGAGAAATATCCAATCCAAACCCAACAGAATAATAATGCCCAAACATGATCCACCTTTAAATTTTCAACCCAAACACAATTTAGGCTGGATATGTTTAGGTCAAGTTAGATCAAGTCAATACAAGCAATATTCGATCCAGAAATCTATACCACAAGGATCAGTAAACTTTAGGTTTGTTTAGAATAAGACAACAACAAGCTTGAATTGGGTTGGTTTAAATACTAAAATGTAGAAATTTGGTTTGGATCCTGGCTGCCAAACTTTCAACCCAAAGTTCACCTACCTTGAAGTTGTGACGACAATTTCGAACCCTAGCAAAACCCAACAGTTAGGTTTATATTGGCCCAACCCAATCAAGTCAAGTCAGGTTTTGCTAAACTAGCTCAACTTGCACCATATTACTGCAGGTTAGGTATTGTCCAATGAAAAATTAGTGAAGTAGGCACTTTATGAGCTGTAGATTGCCTATAAGCTTGTCCTGCTACATGTAGAAGCCTAGAGATGTCTTGATTATATGGAAGCAGAGTTGGCCATGCTATTTTGTAGGTCACAAGATAGAAATAAGTATGTTTTATGGACACAGGTCCTCTGCAGTATGCATGTAGCACCTCAGAGAACTGTAGGCCGTAGTTGGCTACCATCAAGAGATCAGCGGCTATTAAACAAGGCGGTCCATGAGTGCGTATCATGTCATACACGGTGCATATTATTTAGTAGCCATTTGTCTCCTGATGATCGTCATTTAGGGATGTACAACACTCTGCGGTGCACAGGCCGTACAATAGAGAATCCTGATTAATGTTTTATACCTACAACCAATCAAAACTTATTAAAAGTGCTTTCTGAGCTATCATTATATTTACTTGCATAATATAAATATGGGAAAGCCATTTAGCTGATAGCAAAAACAGTAGTACAAACAACAAATCTAGTATAAAAATTTCTTAAATTAACACAAATAACCAATGAATAAATCATAAATTCCTTCTATAATACTTGAATAATCAATAATTCTGCATTGGTTTAATTGTGTACAATAATTCCATGACAACGAGGATCGCCGACGGAACGAAATCGAATGCCATTAAGCAATTTAAGGATTCCAGTTTCACAATGTGAAGAGCTTGAAAACTTCCTGCTTTTTCTTTTTTATTAAGGAGTTATATGCGCGCTGCACCCCTTTGGTTGGAGCGCTTTGCTTAACCTGATCGTTGTGCCATGGGCTGGTGGTTGCCTTGAGCAACTCTGAGAGTCATTTGACTAGGAGGCAGACCAACAATATGTCTGGGAGCTTTCCATTGGATGTCAGTAATATAAAGACAAATTAAGACTCCGACTGCTCTCTGCCGTTCCCTTCTTTTTTCCTTCTTTTTTAGTTTCTACGAGAAAATTGTTGAAACATATATTTTCAACACCAATAAAAATAGGAAGATTTATAGAACACGAAATTGCTCCATATGGTTGGTGGGGTTCGGGTTGCAAGTTTTGCATGAAAGTAGGGTTGATTTTTTTTCACAAAGTGCTCCATATTTATTCATTCATCTATCTGTGTAAATCTTAAAGCGATCTTTGTGCGATCTAATAATAGATTCGTGCGAAGTAAGATGAGCTCTCCTTATAGCCCTGTCCATGACCGTAAGGTTCCGAAGCTTCGTGACCATAGCAACCAACCATCTATCTAAGATAGGTGTGTTTCTCAAGAATGCAATTTACTGTAAAGGCCGGTTAATTTGGTCGCATTCAGACTCTCTTACCAAATAATTCTAATGCACGCAGATCCGGTATATTATAGCATTATTATCTCTCTCATCCAGTGGACCGTATATCCACAACTCCTTTTATTATTATTATTTTTGTTTCCACGAGAAAATTGTTGGAAAATATATTTTTCAACGTCAATAAAAATTGAAAAATTTCTAGAACGCAATTGGTCCATACGGTTGGTTGGGGTTCAGGTTGTACGTTTTGCATGAAATAATGATCGATTTTTTTTTTTTTCGATATCAGCTGTTGGAACATATTTTTCATAGACCACATTGAATTTATTCAGTCACTGAATATATTTTGAAGCGATCCTTGTACAACCGACCTAATGGTAGATTTGTGCAAGAAAAAAAGATAAATCCTCCTTTCTGTTGAAAGTTACAACCCTGCCTATTAAGATTCCGTAGCTCCGTGACCATTACTACCAACCATCTATTTAAGATAGGCGTGTTTCAGAGAGAAACCTAAAAGCTGTAGGAGCTGCCGCGTCGTGACTATTGGTTCCTCAATAGTCATGCACTCGTTGGGGCCTTTCCTCGAACGGGGGGTGGCAGCGGTTGATGTCGTCCAGTAGGTCGGAGAAGTTGAAGGCCCTGATGGCTGAGGAGGCGACCGACCCAAGATCGCGGCCCCGCAAGCCTGAGGTGGGGGGTCCCTCCTGGGTGAACATGGTGAAGAACTCTCGAACCCTCGGAAGCAGCAAACATGGTCGTCCCACTGCATCTCCAATGGCGAGTTGGAGAGGCTCAAGAGGTTGGTTCCGACGGTAATGGAGGTTCCGGTGGAGCAGTTGGAGGAATTAAGGTCAGTCTGCATGGAGAAGGCTGTTCTGATGCGGAGCCTTGGCCGACGGGTTCCGATTGACTGGATTGCTTGGGAGCTAAAGGATGGGAGGCGACTGAGCTACAATGTAGACTGTCTTCCTTTGGTGGAGGATGTTACAGTAGCCCATTTTGCCTCGGAGAAGGACCGAGAGGTAGCCATTACGGCAGGCCCGTGGCTGGCCAACCCCTCGCGATGAAGAGGTGGCGGCCGAATTTTGTTCCCAGCCCTGATTCCATTGGCAGGGTAGTTCTTTGGATGCGCTTGCCTAGCCTCCTAATGGAATACTGGAAAAAAGAACTTCTCTCTCGAATTGCGACGACGCCTAGGAAGCCTTTGGGAATCGATGGCTTCATAACTTAGAGGAGGAGGCTGGGTTTCGCCAGAGTCCGGATCGAGATCGATGCTAGAGGCCCCCTCGTTCCAGATACCATTGTCAAGGGAACCATGAAGGGATTTAAGGATGACTTTTGGCAAGTGTTCTTATATGAAAATTTGCCGGCTCATTACGCCAGATGCAGCCGAATCGGCCATGTCGTCTCCGATTGTGGCTTCTCTTCCTCGGCTTAGGTAGAGCGGGAGCCTAGTGCGGAGGGGAGGCCGGAGGAGGCGGAGACGCCACCGGTGGCGTGCGGGCAGAGTGGGATCCCTGGGGAGGACCCCGCACTAGTGTTTGGCCCCTGGCTGGCCACCAACCGAGTCAGGCATCCAGGGGTTCCCAAAGGTGGGAGACAACCGACGAAGAGGGACGGGGCTGGGGCAGAGGCCGGCTCAGTCCAACTGCAGCCCTCCGCCGGCACCTCATAGGGTCCAGAAGAGATGGGAACGTCCCCGCCGGCCTCTCCCTCGGACTTGGAGGGGTGGGCGAAACCCACGAAGATCGCCCGTCGGAGATCACCAGAGAAGGCGACCCAGGCCGTGGACTTGGGACCGCAAGCAAGCTTAGCGGGTCAACTCGGGGTCTGGCCCAAGTCAAGTAACCAGGCCGGGTTGCAGGAAGGGGTGGTGTTGGACCGGGCTACTGCGGGCCAGCCCAAAGGCCTACCGATTGCTGCTGGGTGGGGCCCAACGCCATAGAATTGGTTCAGAAGCCCGCATGCGGACAGACCACAGCCGCAGGTGGTTGTCCGCGCCCGACCAAGGAAGAGGAGCCTGAGCTCCCCTCCTCGGTCCTCGGCGGTACGCAGAGGGACAGGCGGCGTGTTGGGTTATCCCTCCTATGTTGGAGGAGACTTAGCCCAACAAATGTGGGCTAAATTAATTAGTTTTAGCCTATTT
>JAOXJJ010000263.1:13066652-13088013 GCA_025769935.1 Phoenix roebelenii | reverse complement strand
ATTAATAGAGTAAGTTGATTTAGACTCAAATTGGTATTCCAATATATATAAAATAAAGTGAGTCGATTTGGCCTCGAACTGGTATTCTAGATGGATTTGGACTCGATCTCTAGAACTTATAAACTTAATACATACCCAATAAATATCCACCTTAGCTTGAAGTTTAACAAATCAAATATATCGAAACCTTTCTCATTCTCTTCCGCACCTACCCTTGAAGGCATCAACCTCTACAAACACCAATCAAGTCCAAGCAATGCTTGTACCTGTCAATTGAAAGTGGGTCAATCTCTTCATTCAAGACTCTGATCTATTTGCAAAATCCTTGCTATCAATTGCATCCTAATGTGAGGAAGATTTTTTACCCTTAACACTCTCGGCTACTGCAAGAGCATAAGCAACTATGTCTATAAAGTTAGTCTAATCTATCTCCTCCTCCTACGAGAAGCAATATAGTATGGTTGTTATTGTTGTGATGCATCATCCTATGTAGAATCATGCATCTCATTAGGCTAAGTTAGAGAGTTTCGTGACACTCTTTCTGGAGCTTGAACATCAACCTCCACTTGTTTACAGACACCGTGGTTTATACCTGCACTATCAATAGATTTCTTCTTCTGGTTTAACATAACAGATTCATCAAAAGTAATATCTTTGCTAATAATAAGTTTGGATGATCTAGAATCATTTGTACACCACAATCTATATCCTTTTACTCCATTTGCATAACCTAAGAATATGTATCTTCTTGCCCTCAATCGGTTCAAGTATACCATCATTCACATGAACATTTGTCGGACAACCAAATACTCTCAAATCAGAATAATTAACAGAGTGATCGAAACATAACTCATGTGGAATCTTGCACACAATTATAGTTGATGGATTCCGATTTACCAGGTACCATGCAATATTAATCGCTTCAGCCTAGAAAGTTTTACTGAGTTCAACATTTGAGAGCATACAACAAGCTCACTCCATGAGTCTCCTATTCATCCATTTTACAACTCCATCTTGCTTGGTGTTCCTTGTACCGTATGGTGTATTAATATACCTTCATTCTTATATAACTCATCATTATTTTCTTGAACAATACTCCAAATCATTATCGGTTCTTGGCATTTTAATCTTCTTTTCGTTCTATTTTTCAACCAAGACTTTCCGCTATTTGAACTTGACAAATATTTTATCCTTGTATTTCAGGAAAATACTTACAAACCTTTCTAGAACAATCATCAATAAATGTCAAAAAATAATGATGTCCACTCATCAATGCAACTAGAGCGAGACCCCATAGTTCTAAATGGACGTAATCCAACATGCCTTTGACCCTATGAATATTGGTACTGAACTTTATCTTACACTGCTTGCTGAATACACAATATCTACAAAAATTTAGTTTTCATATCTTCACACCATCGAGCAGGACTTTTATGCATAGAATCATCATCCCTCTCTCATTCAATTGCCTTAAATATATATGCCATAACTTACTGGCATCCATTTCTATTAATCCTGATGATGAAGAAACCGTTGTAGTACTTGATATTATTTTACTTGGTAAGTGATACAACCCATTAACCATCTCTCTCTCCATCACTACAAGGGCTTTCTAAGAGATTTTCAGTAAATTATTCTCACCAGTATACTTATACCCTTGAGAATCTAAAGTACCCAAGAAAATCATGTTCTTTTCAATTCTAAAATATGTCAAGCTTCTAACATCCTTCTAGTATCATCATGCATTTCAATTCGAATTGTTCCAACACCAAGGATTTATCGACTCCCAATAGAATCTTTTCTTCCCTACTCTGATAGGTAGAAATCAATCCCTATTAGGAGTCATGTGAAAGGAACAACCAGAATCAAGAATCCACACTCTCTCAGGGCTACTAACACTGATTGTTGAAACTTCACTGCCAGCATCATCGAAATTTTTCTATGCTATACAATATTAGCTTCAAAAACAGACTTCTCTTTCCACCCTTTTCTTCTTTCTCTAGACAGTGTCTTCTAATGTGCCCTTCCTTATGACAACCAACACAACGAATGTTTCTATGTTTCGACTTTGATTAAGACTTGCCCCTACTGCTTGGACCATTTTTTCTACCCTATCTCTAGCAATCAAGCTTTCTTCTTAATTCTATGCATAACTCTCAAATACCTTTCTCTTCAACTCTTTAGATTGTAAGGCATCTTTTACATCATGAACTATAAGAGACTATCCACCATACAACATGGTACCAATGAAGTTCTTATAAAAGTGTGGTAATGAACACAAAAGAATAAGGGTCTAATTTTCATCATCAATTGAAACACTAATATTTTTAAATCTAAAATAACTTTATTAAATTTATCTGTACAATCCTTTATGGGTATACCTTCTTTAATGTGCAGGCGATGGAGCCGATGCTTCAAGTATAATCTACTTGTAAGCGACTTGGTCATGTATCTACTCTCAAATTTTAACCATAGTTCAATCGTTGTCTTCTCTTCAACGACTTCTCGAGCACCTCATCTACAAAATATAATTGAACTGTATTGTGTGCATTCCCCAACAGCTCCTTATCTCCATCAAATATGCTATCTAGTAATTTCTCCTTACATTCTAATGCCTTCCAAAGAACATGTTGCATCAAATGAGCATCTGCCAGATGTTGAAATCGTTTGAGCCACTGAACTTCTTGATTTCAAATTTTACAATTGTCATCATTAAACTCCAATAAAAAACACAAAGGTACTGATGCCATTTGTTACGACAGGCAGGGAGAATAATCAAACAAGAAGAAAAAAGATTAAAGAATAATAAAAAAATAAGATCACATAATTTTTATGTAGTTCGGTCTATTGACCTATATCCATAAGCATAAATGATGCAAAAGCCTTATTACAAAAAAATGGAGATTATAGAGTACAAGATTTTCTCACAAACTCTAGCTTCGATACATCCAATCTCTAGAACACTCATATGCTCTTTTCTCTAGAGATTATGAGAGATAAATGATAGAGCAAGTCGATTTGGACTCAAATTGGTATCTTAAACCAATTTGGACTCGATCTTTAGAAATTGTAAACTCAAGACATGCTCAACATCGTTATTCTCATAAACAAGTCAAATCTTGACTTACAAAATGTTAAGGGATTTATTTTTATTAAAACACTTCTAGAATTATAATAGGGGTTCATTAATTAGAGAAATAAATGAACGGCCACCCTAATGTTTGTTGTGTATGTAATACTAGATTTATCATATATGCATTTCTATTATTGATATGTATATCATTAGCATGCTCCAACCTTCTACTACTGCCAATGGCTAGATTGCTAGTTTGACATGGAGAAGAGAACTAAATTGATACCCAATTTCATGTGTCCAAAATGAAATGACTATCTTTTATCGAATATAATGGTAAGAGCTTCATCCTCATGTCCACATGGAATCTTCCCTAAGGTTGGTGTGAGAGAGAGTGTGTGAGGGCGTGCGTGTGCGTGCATGTGTGTTTATTTTTGTGTGTGTGAGAGAGAGAGAGAGACAACAAAGCACAAGTGGACTAGAAATGTGCATAATTTGTTATGCAAAGGCAATGCAATTACACAGATGCCCAAGGTCACAATCCCATGGCTGGCATTTAAAAAATCATCACATGATTTTGATTTCTTCTGCCTTTCACAATCATGGACCTTTTGAAAAAGAATGTTCCAATGATTCAATACATATTAATAATAGGGCAGACTCCATATATTTCTTTTGACGAAAGCAATCCATTTGTTTCATATTAGCTTTGTCTAACACATTTTTGTACCACATTATTGATCACTGTGGTTACACCTTGTCCTAGGTTATAGAACTATGTAACCTCGTAGAACTTACTAATGCAACAAAAGGTTTTCCATTTTCACTTGGTATAAGCATGGTAAAGCCAACTTTATGGTTGCCACCAATAATAAAATATGTACATGTATCAAAAATCCTTGAATTGTAGATAACTTGTTCATTCATTTCATTGATAGAATGGTTTTTGAACTATTTGTTGGTAAACAAAGTAGAACCCTTTAGTTTTGTATGATTAAATTATATAAATTATTTATGACTCATAATTTCATTATCCAAATTAACCCATCACTCAGGCTGGCATGTGATATGGCTGCACATTTCATAAGACAATCATATGAAATATGCAAGGTCTACTGAATGAACAAAATATCAACAATATAATTTACTATTTTTAGGAATAAAATAAAATAGTCTATTGCTTTTAGATAAGGCTACAAATGAGTCAGGTTGAACCATGATCCAACTAACTTGACTAAGTTAGACCTGATCCAATCTGATTTAAAGGACTCGTGGGGTTAGGTTGGGTTCTAAAATTAGGCATATTCTATTTTTTGGATTGGGTCTGGGTTTACTAAATTCCGACCTGCCCTGACTTGGCTTTGATTTTGGGGGCAATTTTGGATTTTCTACTATACGACGCAACCCGACCCAAACCAAACATGGTACACCGTTAGGGCCCGCAAGGGTGCTTAAGGGTCTCTAACTTTCTGTTCCTTTAATCTCTTCTTATATTTGAGGACAAGAGGAATGAAAGAGAACGACTTTTGGGTATTAGTAGATGCAATTCTTGCATAACCTGCTTTCGGTGGTTTACACTCATTGGAAAAGAAACCAAGTACAGATAATGACAAGTATAGAGATCCAATTTGGACCCAATTTGGAACCATATTTTTTGGGTTGGGGACCAGGTTATACATGGACCCAATCCGACCTAAATGACTCGTTGGTGCAGAAATTTTAGCCATAGATTTGATTAGTCCTGATTCGATCTTCTATTAGATTGAGTCTGGGTCCAACATTAGAACCCAAATAGAAAACTGGGTTGGGTCGGGGTCACTCATGACCTGGTCCGACTCGACCCATTTGCACCCCTACTTTTAGAATATAAAAATAGTGCAACCACAATTTCCAATATCCAGTGGTATTAGAAATATTTTAAATTTTCTCCATCTCTCCTTAGCAAATCTCAAACCTCAACCGAAGCTGTGTATCTTGTGCCTCTAAAAATAAAGGTACGATAAGTAGTATAAGCTAACAACTCAGTGAAAATCTCCATACAAACACATCCAACATAAACAAATAAATAGAAAGTTATCAACAATTATTCTATAACAATTATAAAATTGGAATGATATTAAACTATTATCATAATAAAATATATATGCTATTGATCCACTATTTGAATTTTATTTCTACTACTCAATAGACCATAATATCTTAAAGCATCTAATATAAACTAAATGACAGTTCCTTTCACCAATTGTTCATTATGAAATATTATGATCATTTCATACTTAATTTTATTTCTGCTCACAACAAACTACAATATCTCGATGCATCACATGCAACCCATGAATGACAACTCTTTTCAATATTGGTTCACTATGAACAATTTAAAATCATTTCATAACATATGTGTCTACACTCTAACTTAGAATTCTAGCTGGCGGCCAAGAGCAAGTGCCATATAAATTAAGTTGATAGAACCGAGGTGGATGAGAATCATGTGACTCTAGCTAAGACTAAATAGAGTTCGTCTGATGGATGGAGATCCAGGCCAAACAAGTGGAATTCAACCATGAGGTAGAAAACTAGGCTAAGCGATTAAGTTTTAAATCGGTCTGATGGAAGACCGAGGTGAATAAACTAATCTCAGATTTCCAAAAAGATAAGACTATTTTATAGACTGAATGATGAGAGACAACCAGTACAAGCTATGTTAGGATAAGGTAAAGACCATTGACGTTTGAATATCAGCATGGTAGCTATAGAATGGTCGTGCTTGTGCATAGTGGAACGATGGTAGCAGTTACCAAAAGCGTCAAGGGTAGAGACCAAACGAGAGAAGCAACCATTTGAGTGCATAGTTATAATGTTTGTGGATAGTTATTACATATTAGTATAAATAAGTAGAATTGTACTATATAAGGATCCCTTCGAAAATCAATCAAATTAGTTTATCTATCTTTATCCTTACCTTATTTATTTATATGAGAAGTGGGTGTAACTTAGATTTCTACCGCAGCTCAGTACTACACCCATAAATTAGCCCAATGTTACACCCATACCACAGTCTAGCACTACACTCCTACTATACCTTAGTACTATACCTTTTTCATCATAGGCCTTATACCTCCATCCATCTCAATCTTTCTCGAACGGTAGTATGACAGTAGCAACAGTTCTTAAAGGTCAAGGCACCTAGACACATGCTATTCTCTATTCGCTCTCTCTTCCACATATTATCACTTAGCCCAACGTTAGTGGCATGCCCCCGTATGCATCCAGATCTTACTTGGTCAAGATTAGCAAGTTGGCCTCTACCTTGGCCAACTAAGCACCTTAGAGATCTTGAATCCCTTAGCTTTCTTGGAATGGGATGGAAAAGGCAAAACAAACTTTCTGGCACGTCCGATGGGATACTCTATAATCATCGTCACATTGTTTCCAATGAGATACAATGTAGTCATCGTCATATTGTCTCTAGTGGGACACTGCAAGGTCACCTTCATGCTATTTTTGATAGGATAAATGCATAGACGCCATCATGCCACTATCAAAGGAATCCAAAGAAGCAACTACAGAGAAAATGGCTGCTATGCTAGCCTACTTTTGGAGCAGTATGCAACATCCTCGAATCTCATAGTGGGATAGTTTGAAAGACTTGTTCTTATATTTGAAAGCCAATTCATGAAGCCACAGTGCATTTCGACGAGTTCTATAGTGAAGGCAACCATGCCCATCCTTATGATGGATGAAACAACTTATCAGCTAGTATGTGAAAGTACTATGGTGCACGAGGAACCAGAGTTAGAGACTTTGGCTCATGAGGAGGTAATAGCCAATGACCATACCATAGAAACCTCAAAAACTTATTAGCGAAGGTACCGTAGATGTCATGTCAGTAAAGTTGCAGTAGATCGAACTATCAAGGTATGTTTCTATTGTACTTGGCCAAAACCAAAATGTGTTGGTCATGGAGAAGTTCAAAATATTGCTAGTGAAGTCAAAAAATCATTGCTGATATTAGTTTCTGATCATTTACCTAAGAGCGAAAGAAAAAAGTATGATATCATCTATGAGCATCACAAGGGCTGAGGGAAACCTTATCATAGGGAGCTTCTAAAAGTTTTCTATGTGGTGAATGTCCTATATGTTGGGAGGTAACATGACAATATAGGGGCTAATTTGGCTTGATATCCAACATTATGAATGGTCAAAGATCCTCATGTGGATTATGGATAGTAAAGAGCTCGATGTTATGCAAAAAATTGTTCGAATCAAAAAAGTGGTGGATTCAGTCCAAAAGTAGACTAAATAATATTATAATATATATATATATATATCAAAATTTCATATGACTTTTGGCTAATAGGCCGATATAGATCATAATATTGAGAATCCTACAAAGGCTTCGATCCATAGGCAATATAGGCCATTCATGGTGATATTCTAATTTCTGATAGTATTCCAATTTGACAAACTAGTTGGAAGTTGGTTGGTCAAAGCAAATGGGTTGTGCCACAATACTCAAGCTTACTCACCATGGTAAAGAAAAGAAGAATGGGAGGAGGAATACGGATAGTCATGAAGAAAAATAAAAATGAGTATACTATTGTAGAGAGGAATGCAAGACCTATTTATAGACGAGAAGCATGCCTTATCTAAAGATAAACTAAAATCTCTATTAATGTGGAAGATAATGCCAAATCCCAATGGATTTGGAGGATCCTTCAAGAAATGTGCTTGAATATTGTGTGGGTCATTTTGGTACCCAGAAGCATTCTACATGAGGAGACTGTTAAAAGTATGCTCTATAAGTCAATGTGGCTAACGCATATTTGTAATCTGAGGCATAAATTTGTAATTTGACACTTATTAATAAATAATATTGGGCAATTTATTTTTCATTCATGTTTGTATGTGTCCATGAATCGTCCAAGAAATTAATAAATAATGACACATATTCTTAAGGAGTTGAGAATTTGAGGCATGTATCATTAGGGATTAATTTATGAATACTCCTGATCGATGGATCCATCACGAGGGACGGTGATCAATCCGCTGAGATTAGTGAACAGATCACTTAGTCAGATGGATGAGTCTCGAGTTCACAGTGTAGAGACACTAGAGTGATTATACGAGTACTTGTTAGAGAACAAGATACTGAGCATGACCAAAGAAAGTAGTCACATGGATGTCTATCCACTCATTAGTGATTACTTATGCTGCAGTTATATGACTGGTCCTTTGACCTGCAATGCCTCAGCTATTCATTGTGATTATACGAGTACTTGTTAGAGAACAAGATACTGAGCATGACCAAAGAAAGTAGTCACATGGATGTCTATCCATTCATTAGTGATTACTTATGCTGCAGTTGTATGACTGATCATTTGACCTGCAATGCCTCAGCTATTCATTATGAGGTCGCTGTAGTTTGACGAGCATGTGAACTTGGTCCCTAGCCATTCGGATCCTTGTAGTGCGGATTGGATGCAGTAGGTTCATTTTAGAATAGGGTTGCATTTAGATGGAAACTATCGACCTTGATAGATTAGAAGTGATCCTATGTGATTTATGAGACTGAGTTCGATAATTTTTTGGCTAGGTATTTTGGAAAAAGAGTTTTCTATATCTCAAACTGAAAGTCGAATAAATTTAATATATGACAGACGATGGGGTTTGATGAGATATCCATAACCTCCATCACGTCGGAATCCATGATAGAGGAACTATATCATACGCTAACTGCACCTAGAGATTTAGACATTTCATTCTTCTGGGTTGCCACCACATACTGCTAAGTGTCACTAGTAGATTGTGAGACTCGAAGGCATTCACTTGATGATCAGTGAACCCTAAGAGTAGAACTAAAATTGTTTCACTCCACTAAAAGAAGTTTCAGTGATATTGAGATGAAGATCTCAATATGTCTCACTACTAGTCAGAATATAACCTATGGGGTCACACACATAGAGAATTTAATTAGTCAGACTATCATAATTATGATTTGGAATCACAATAGATATCAATCATCAATATGATTGGTAATTGAATTAACCCACTAAGTGTTAGTGAGTTAATGAAAGAAGAATTAAGTGGAATTGATTGCAATTGGATTGTAATTGGGCTGATTTAATGAGCCAAATTAAATTGGGTTGAAACCAAATTGATTTGGGTTCATGATTGGATCAATTGGATTAAATCAAAATTTATGCGGATTTGAAAATCCACATGTCATCGTAGGATGAATATGACTTAAGTCGTGTTCATACTATGCGGACTTTAAAGTCCATATGGCATCATTGGATGCATGCTCCCAGATCAATTAATTCTTCTAATGAGATTAGGAGTCCTAATATGATTAAAAAATAATCAATTGATTAAGTGGACACATGTCATGTATCTATGAGCACAAGGATTGGATACTTGGCATTAATCAAAGGGTGGGTTATAGTCCCATACTCCTAATAAGATTAGGAGAAGCCCTAAACCCAATCTATAAAAGGGTAGCAAGGAAGGCGTTATGGATCAATTCTCTCCTCTTCCTCTCCATGCCTCCTCTTCCTTTCTTCCTCCTTCCCATGGAAGCAAGAGGAGCCTTCATCCTCTTCCTCCACGGCAGCAAAGGAGTTCCCTTCTTCCTCTTCCAAGGTGTTGTAAGTTTGAGAAGAAAAGAAAGAAAGAAAGACCACACGGCGGCAAGGAAGAAGGAGTTCTTCCTCACGCCAAATAGCCCTTCTTCCTCCTCCACGGCAGCAAGGGGTCTTCATCCTCCTCTACTTTCACGATAGCAAGGCAAGAAAGATCCACGTGCAATGTTCCTCCTTTCTTTTCCCCATTGCAAGCAAGGTTGAAGAAGAAAGGGTTCTTCTTCAAGAAGGTAAGTTGCAGATTCTTATTCCAACTTATGATAGTCATGAGAGGTCTTTGCAAGGAGCTAGCACTCCGGTAAGACCTATTCTCAGATGATTAAATCCTCGTGTGGATACCTGTAGAGGCCGAACAATTGTGTAGCTCAAACAGAAATCTAGAATAGATCACTAGGATGCGGTGTTCTACACCTGCAGGATTTTTGAAGATGAGATCTTCAAATCTAAAACTTCTGATTTTTGTTTTAGTTTTATAAATCTTAATCAACCCTCTTCAGATTCTAATCTTTCCTCCCTAATGAGTTCAAAGATCTTTGGAATTTGGATCCAGAAAATTTTTTGAATTCTATGATCCGAGGCGCGTTCATATAATGAACGACGTTCCATTTGAATTTCGTTGCGAACGTCGCATCCAACGGGGCGTAACTCATCAGAGACATGGCAAGAGAAAAAGCTCGGTGGAATCAGAAGAGACACAAGCAAATTGTTGAAGGCAGATACTTTAATAAAAGTGCAATTATCATTGAGTAGGTCAAAGCTACAAATGTGATGTTTATATTTTGCAAGTATCAAGGAGGTGATGATGAATATCTCATTAGCCTTGTGATCCTCAGCCAACGAGATGTGGGGGGCATTGATTACACCACATCTCAACAATATAAGTGGAGGCCAAAAGCAAGTACCACATAGATTAAATTAATAGAATTAGAGCATATGAGAATCATATGACTCTATCTAAAACTAAATAGAGTTCAGCTGCAAAATCACACAATGGTGGAGACCTAGGCCAAACCAGTAGAATTCAATCCTAAGGTAGAAAGTTAGGCATAACAATTAAGTCTTAAGTTAGTCGGATAGAAGACTGAAGTGGATATACTGGTTGCATATTTCCAAAAATAGAAGATTATATTGTAGGCCGAATGAAGCGAGACAACCAGTACAAGCTACGTCAGGATAAGTTAAAGACCAATGGGGCATGACTAACAGTTGGTAATTGTAGAATGGTTGCTTATGCATAGTGATAATATGGTTGACAATAGTTACTAGAATCACCAAGGATGGAGACCAAACATGGAAAGCAACTGACAAAATGGATGGTTATAATATTTATGGGTAGTTATTATATATTATTAGAAATAAGTGGAATTGTACTATGTAAAAAAATCTTTGTCAATCAATCCAATCAGTTTATCTTTGTCTTTTTCTTTACCTTAGTTGTTTATTCTAGGAGCAGGTGTAACTTAGCTTTCACTATAGGAAAAAGAGGTTTTAACGATGCTTTTTTGCCGACGCTTCCTGCAAGCGTCGGCAATTTTCCGCATAGCGCCAAAAATAGCTGACGCATTTTAAAAGCGTCGACAATATACAACGTTCATTAGCGTCGTCGTAGATTTAGCCTAAGACGACGCTTATTCACGTCGTTGAAAACAAAATTCCCATCAAAACCTGTGTCCGCCCCCCTCCTCCATCCTCGATCGACATATCAAGCCCTAATAGCCCTCCTCTCCCTCCTCCTCCCACTTCTCCAACGTCGACCCTTGTCCCGTCCTTCTCCTTCCTCTCCGGCGCCAAGCGACCTCCTCTCCTCCTCCCTCCTCTGCGGCGCAACCTCCTCTCCTACTCCCTCCTCTACGGCACCGACCGGAAGAACCTTGAAGGTATGATTATTCTTCCCCTTTTTCGAATCCATTGTTTTCGTTCGGTTTGATCAGATTCTTGTTATGTTTGATTGAATCCCTCTTGTGTTTGATCATTTGGGAAGAAACCTTTTGTTGGATTTTTGTTTTTGTGAATCCATAGAAGGTATTAGATTAGGGTTTTTATGGTGAACTAACTTCGTTTAGCTTTCGGACCAGCATGTGAATGTTAAGGTTACTGAGGCTAGAGTGGGTAACTCCATGGATGACAAATAATGATTTGGCAATCCTGACCGAGAACTATTCATACATTGTTGAACTTTTTTGTCAGGGTGTAAACTTCTTGATTCAGGTTATGTGTAAAAATTCTAAGAATCCCTCTCTGCTTTGGTTGGCTCTGCTCATGGTTTGAGCCAGCATAGTTATTTTTATACCATGAGGAGAGCCAGCATAATAGTTATTTTTTGGTTGGCTCTCCTCTCCAATGCAAAATCAAACATGTTCTCTCGCTTTTTGAACTAGCATAGTTATTTTTATACTATGAGTTCGTATTTGTGATTCATACCCTAATTTTGTTTATTATTTTTTTATATTAGTTACTATTCAATCAGTATTTTAATAGAATGGACAAAAGTTGGATAAATAAGTCGAGATCCAGTGTCGAATACTTGAATGGAGTTCAGAATTTTGTTAAATTTGCTTTTGAGAAATCTGAAATGAATGGAAATATTTTTTGTCCATGTCAAAAATGTGTAAATTTTTTGTTCTGTTGTAGAAGATGATATGAGGGACTTACTCAGAGATGCTCTTGAACATAATATTAAAAATTTAAGAAATTTTAGTGGAGAGCAAGAAGGAGCTCCAATCGGTGATGAGCATACCGTTACTAAATCTATACATGTTGAGGAAACTATAGACTCTGAAGATAACACAACTCGATATCATAACTTGCTAAAAGATTGTGATAAAGAACTATATCCGGGTTGTAAGAATTTTATGAAGATTTCTTTTATGTTGCATTTATTCCATTTGAAATATTTGAATGGATGGTCTGAAAAGTCTTTTACTATGCTTCTTCAATTATTAAAAGATGCATTTCCAGAAGGTGTTATTTTGTCGTCAACTTCTTATGAAGCCAAAAAAACTAATAAAAGACTTGAATCTTAGATATGAGAAGATATACAGTTGTCCAAATGATTGTATTTTATACCATGGTAAAAATATTAATGAAGATTCGTGCCGAACTGTGAATCTTCATGATGGAAAAAATAAAATGAAGACGAGCATGGTTTGTCAAATGAAGTGGATGTTGTACAGTCCAAAAAAATTTCGGCTAAAATTTTGAGGTATTTTCCTCTCATACCTAGATTGAAAAGGATGTATGCATCATCAAAGACAGCTTCCTTAATGAGATGGCATGATAAAGGACGTACAAGGGATGGAACGTTAAGACATCTAGCGGATAGTTTAGCATGAAAAGTATTTGATGATAGGCATCACGAATTTGCTTCTGATGTTCGCAGTGTTATGCTGGGTTTGGCTATTGATGGATTTAATCCATTTCGAACGATGAGCTCTACATACAACACTTGGCTAGTTGTTTTGGTTTCATATAATTTGCCACCATGGATGTGTTTGAAACAATCTTCACTCATTCTGTCAATCGCTATTCTTGGTGATAAGAGCTCAGGTAATGATATAGATATTTTTTTGCAGCCTTTAATATATGAATTGAAAAAGTTATCGCAGGGTATTGATGCATTTGATGCTTTCACTAGCCGAACATTCAAATTGCATGCAGTTCTTATCTGGACAATCAATGATTTTTCTGCATATGTTAATTTATCCGGTTGGAGCACTAAGGGGCGTATTGCATGCCCTTCTTGTGAAGATTCAACTCATTCATATTGGTTAAAATATGGAGAAAAATTCTGTTATATGGGTCATTGTCGATGGTTAGAAGCAAACCATCCATTTCGATATCAGAATAATCAGTTTGATGGTACCATGGAGTTGTGGTCTGCTCCTATTCCGCCAACTGGAACTGAAGTTCTTAAACAAATTCATGGCACTAATTATATACCCAGTAAAGTATCCAACAATTCAAAGAAGCAGGGAAGGGGGGATGTTGGTAGCTCAATGACATAGGTTTTTGAGGATGCTGACAACTTCGAGAATGATGACAGCGTTTATGGACAGAAAATGGACGATGGCATAAACTCGGTATCTACACAGAAGCAGTTATGAAAAAAAAGGAGCATTTTTTTTGAATTACCTTATTGGAAGTATAATCTTCTTCGACATAATATTGATGTCATGCATATAGAAAAGAATGTTTGTGATAATTTGATTGGAACAATGTTAAACTTGAAGGAAAGACCAAAGACAACTTGAAAGTGCGTCTTGATTTGAAAGACATGAGAATAAGACAAGAGCTTCATCCGAAAGAACAACCCAATGATAAATATTTTATACCTCCTGCATGTTACACAATGTCTACTCCAGAGAAAGATCTTTTTCTAACAGTTTTGAAAAATATGAAGGTTCCAGATGGGTATGCATCGAATATTTCAAGATGCGTTAATCTTAAAGAGGAAAAACTTTCGAATCTTAAAAGTCATGATGGCCATATTTTGATGCAAGATATCTTTCCATTGGCTTTAAGATCGTCGACGCAGAAACACGTTCTTACAATTGTGTCTCAGTTATCATCCTTCTTTAAGACATTATGTTCCAAAGTTCTTGATCCCAATGAGCTTGATCAGTTAGAGTCTAATATTGCACTTACACTATAGCATATGGAGAAGATCTTTCCTCGTGGGTTTTTTACTATTATGGCTCATCTACTCATTCACTTGGTTGGGGAAGCTAAACTTGGTGGACCGGTTCACTATCGTTGGATGTATCCTATTGAAAGGTAATTTTTCTAAACTCGAATGTCCATATTTATTATTAATATGGATATGTATCCTATTATCTTTCTCGATGTTGATATTAAGCATTAAAATTTATTGTTGAAGGTATCTTATGCGCTTAAAGGAATATGTACGCAATCGAGCCTATCCCGAGGGATCGATTGCTGAGGGATATATTGTTGATGAGTGTTTGATATTTTGCTCGAGATACCTTGAAGGTGTTGATACTGCTTTTAATCAACCACAAAAGAATTACGATATTGTACAGAATGCAGAGGAGTACAAGTTCTCATCTGGTGGAAGATTTCTGGGGAAAGCTGAAAGTATTGTAGTTCATCACAAATTATTGGCACAGGCACATCGTTATGTCTTACTTCACAGTGACTTAATATCCGAGTATCGTAGGTCAGTATGATTATAAGAAATCATAATTTACTATCATATCAGATATAATATTCAAAACAAATAAATTTTTGCTTGTGCAGAGAATTTTTAGTGCCTCAGCAAAGTGCCAACAATAGCATTCATCCTATCCCAAGGATTGAGCAAAGATGGTTGGTTGAGTTATATCCTGAATGGTTATTAAAACAGGTTAGAGATTGAATCCTATTAGGTCTTTTATTATATTCTAAACTGGAACTTTGAAAAATTAATCATTACCTCTATAATTGTTTTAGGTATCGACAATGATGGAGAGACATTGTTCCAATAAATTAATAGTCCTTGCTCGAGGCTCGAACAATATTGTGAACATATATGATGGATTCGTTATAAATGATTTTAAATTTTATACTAAAAAATGTGAAAAATTTAGAAAAATCCAAAATAGTGGAGTTATGGTTGAGGCGGACGAAAAAATTTATTATGGTGCCCTAACAGAAGTTTATGAGTTGGATTATTACAGAAATTTTAAGGTAGTATTATTTCAATGTGATTGAGTGGATATAAACTCATCTAGAGGTTTGTGGCAAGATATAAATAGCTTCACGCTAGTAAATTTTTCAAGGTTGATGCATACTGGTGTGCTATTAAAAAATGACCCATTTGTTTTTTTTTTATCTCAAGCTCAACAAGTGTTCTTCGTGCAAGACTCAAAAGATAAAGTTTGGTCTGTTCTTATTAAGACTAAACCTAGGGATTTGTATGATATGGAAAAAGTGTTAGAAGAGGAGATGATGAGACTTATACTCGGTGTATGCCTTTTAATATTGCGCCAATTGATGAACTGAATTTTACTAGTTTGGTTAAGATGGATGTTAAATGAGAGCTGGCTAGTTCTTAATGATAAGAAAAATATTACTTTTATATATTAAATTATTTGTAATTTTTAAATTATTTCTGTACTTTTAATATTTAACTAATATTGATTCTTTTTTGTGCATACTAGATTACAACATGCCGCAAGAAAATCGTTTCAGAGATATTAAGTTTCAGCACACATCCGTGGGATTTACTTCTGATCGTTTCTAGCAGCCTGACGAGCCCCAATAGCCCGACGAGCCCCATACTCAGCCCGAGTCCTAGTCTGAGCATGCACCACCGGCAGGTTGTCCAGACACGGATGATGTGGATGTTCTGGGTAATTTGATTTATAGTTTTTATATTAATTTCTCTTACAATCTAATCATTTTAAATCATTTGCCTTTAATGGAGTCTTATTTTATAGATGGACTGGGGAGAGTGAGGAGAACACGAGGGCCCACTCGAGCACGGGACGTGTGGATCCTACTTGAGGATGAGAAAATCATCGTCCATTGCAACGAACTGGGGCAGCTCATCAAGAAGGCTGCAAGCATTTTATCCACTTTTCTAGGATCGGTTGCGCGGAAGGGACAATTGTGTCCACTCAACTATACGAAATAGAATGAAATGCTTCCTTCATATAAGGTTGAGCTTCTTAGAGTTATTGAGGTAAAGAATTGAAGTTGCTTACTATCTTCAATTATTTTTTAATTTAACATTGATATAACATTTTTGACTTTGATGTAGAAAAAGTTTGTCCTTTCTGCAAATAGCTATGATTGGGTACTGAAATCCGTCAACGGCAAATGAAAAGAATATAAGGCGAAGATAGAGGCAGAATGGAAGCACGAGGGCATGACTGAAGAGGAGGTAGCCTGTGTTTGTCCTCCAGATATAATCTCTCATCAGTGAAGGGATCTTGTCCACTATTGGTTTTCCAAGAGAGCTCAGGTTGTGTATTTACTATTATTGTAGATTAGAAATTTATACATTGTATAAATTACATTGTCTATTATTTTTGGGGAAAGACATATTCCAACATTGGTAGAGCTGCTCAAGCATCACAGACTGTTCTTCACACTTCAGGCTCCATGAGATATGCGAGGCATAGAGCTGAATTCGTATGTTTTTTTGAAACTCTTTAAATTTATGTTAAATTGTTCTATCATATAACATGTATACTTTTGAAATATATTTTTTGTTGTAGATGGATGATAATGGAAGGGAGCCTGGTAGGGTGGAGTTTTATAAGATGACTCACACCTATCGAGATGGCAGCTTTGTTCGGAAGGAGTCAAGAGTTATAATTATATGTATTCATCTTTGACTTGTACTGTATTTTTTTTTGTTCTACTATTGGCATACATTAATTTGACATTTTCTTTTGAGAGATATAGGTTAGGGCAACAAATCTTACTTCAGAGCGCATCGGGAAATCATCATCATTCGACGCGACCAGTCATATTGAAGCTCAAGTGCTCGCTGAATTGATGGGCCCAGAATGTTATGTTCGAGTGAGGAATTACGGCGTTGGAGTTACCCCCACTCAGTTGTCTTCAGTAGGCACATATACAAGAAATGCCAGAGAAGGTAGTAATATTGCAGAAGTTCGTCATCTTCAAGCAACTATTGAAGAATTGAAGCAAAACCAAGCAAATTTGCAGTCTCAGCTTGTGAATATTTTATCCATGTTACAACGATTTCTTCCTTCTCAGGTAAATAACTATATATATTTGAATACTTTACATATTATCAATTATGATATATGAGTTAATGTATCACATTATTCCTAACTTCTAAGGTTTCTCTTTTTTTTGTAGATTCCTGATACTTCAAACGCTCGTAGAGATGATGATGGATCTGAATTCCACCTCGATCAACCTTGGTGGGGCCCTCTCTACCTTGATCAATCAAGCTCTTTGTAGATCCTAAGTATCCTAGCTTGCCTGAAATAGGATGGAAAAGTTGGAAAAATTATAAGTTAAATTCAACAAATATCTTGGGCATACTCTATAAATAATTTATTCTTGGCTTTCGATTAGTCACAATCGTGTTTCTTGTCTGTAGCATGGCAATCAATAATATCACATTGTTCATCCATGATGGGCCAATTTATAGCACTACATTTTTTGCCTATGACTGGCCAATCAATAATATTACATTTTCAGCCTATGATGGGTAAATCTATAATAACATGGCTAGTATCAAGCACCACACACAACCATCTAATTATAGAAGTCTCAATTATATTGCTTAAATACACCTATCATGCTCCCATTATGAAAATGCAAATATATTGTCAATTTCTATGCATAATCAAATTCATATTTTTTTTATAAATAGATGCACATATGCAAATGACACATTTATATATCAGAATTACATATACAAATAAGAACGCAAAGGGTATTTTCACCTCTAATGGGCAATAGAACTCAAATCAGGATGTGCTAATCAGGGCAAAAATACACTTAACATATCCAATCAACCTAAAATCAATATTTAATATAATTAAGAAAACTAGTTACCCTCATACAAATCTGCAAACCAACCCACCTATGATCGACCACCTATCAAGCATTTTAACCAATATTTTACTAATTATTATTTTAATGTTTGATTCTTAAAACTAGCCTAACCCTACATCCCCAACCAACCCTGATCCAAAATTACATAATGAGGAGAGTAGGGTTTTACAACAATTCAAATGTTCAGGTGTAGAACCCCTATGCTAGATCGCTCGTTGATTGGATTAACACACCCCTACATGAAATAAAAACTAATGAATTAGGAAAGAATTCAAAGGGAAAGAAGAGTAATGATTAAAATAAAACATAAGAGAGAGAAGAGAGAACAAAGGCACCCAACTGAGTTGGCAGTCCAAAATTGTTCAAATTTTAGTGACAACTAATTGGATTGAGGTGCAAGGCTCCGATCTTTAGGTAGGGGCAGTATGGCAATGACTATCAGTGGTGAGATCCAATGAAGATGGACCAATGGTAGCAGATAACATGGTGGATTCAGGGGATAGAGATCAGAATAGAAGAGGGGAAACTAGCTCAGATTCGGTGTTGGATCGAGCTTAGATCCTCATCAAGCCCTTGGCTCAAATGCATGCTAGCTAAGTTTGGTGTCAAGTGGTGACAGGTAATGTTGGAGGGAACAAGAAATATTGGGATGAGGGGATCAGGTGGTGTTTGACACCGATCTTGGCTTGCATACCATCGATGAGACCATGGTGGTCCAGGACCAACCAAATGATCATGGGTAATACCATGATCAAAGAAGAGGCTAGTGAGGAAATCAAAGTAGAAGAGAATGGAGGGATCTACATGGTATTCAACAGATTAGGAGGGACTAAGATAGGGGAGGTGGTGATGTAAAAGAGGTTGATGTTTTGCAATCAGGAGAGAGAAGAAGATAGAAGGTGATGGAGATGGAGTTGGGATGGGGATGCTCAGGTACAGCCACCGGTCGAGCAACATATGCTAGTGGCTCAAGCGATGGCTGGGAGAGATTGGGTTGCAACGAGAGATAGATATTGATAAGGAATGCAAAACAAGGACCTAAGAGGGATTAGCTAGGGCGGTGTCATGTCATGGTGACCTAGGGAAAATCTTCATCGTAGCTAAGGCCAAATGGACACCATATACAAGCTAAGGCCAAATAGATATTATATACAAGTTGACCAAGGAATCACACCAGAGGTTGAATACATAGGAATTATCAAGAGGTTGTCAATATAAAGTAGGCCGAATAAAGATATGATAATGGTTCCAGCTGACTAGGTGTGGCTATTGGTCTGACATGTGGTACAGGGTTAGGTTGCTCTAATGGACTTATGTAGTGGGAGGACAGCTGGCGTCAAATACCAGAACCATCAGAAGTAGAGGCTAGATATTGATAGAAACTATCAGAATGGGTAGTTATTATATTTAATATAAATATTTGTAATTGTACTTTGTGAAAGAATCCTTTATAATCCAACTTATCAATGTATTTTTTATCTTAGCTTACCTTACTAATAGTTCTCTACCTTAAGAGAGTGTTAAATGATGGTGACAAAAATCTTTGAAGGTTAATGAACCTCGACCCATGCTTCTCTTGCATCCTCCCTCGACATCTGCTTTTCAGCTGATCTAACATAGGTGGTACACTACATACCTATCTTTCTCTTTCCTTCCAACTTGTCACTTTTTTTGTCTGCCAACGAGTTCCTTAGCACACCAAGGTAGAACTATTTGCGCCATACTTTGAACACATACCACATGACAAATTTAGGCAATCGGCATGTAATATTAATTGAAGAAAAGGGATGATACATATAAATTGTCCAAGGTAAACAGGCAAAGGGCCAAGCAAAGATCGGGAGAAAAATTGGTCTAAAGTTAATTATTTTGGTCAAGAAGGCTAAACTTGAGGAAGGATAGTGTTGGCTCTTCAAAAATATAGGCGGGAAAAATTGAAAAGAGCATGCTTGAAAGCTTAGTAGTATTTAAGAACCATTCTGTAAGTGGTTTGGCGATGATAACTAACCAGAACATGTAGTCTCGGATACTTAGGAGATTGAGAAGGTATATAAAAGAAAGATGGACGATAGGAGATGAACCTTTTTCCCGAACAAATGAAGGCATTTATATTTCTGTTTCATATTCTCTTTTACTTGTTATTCTACAGTAGATTTTACAATAGTGTTGGTAGCATTTCATTTAAGGCATTCGAATTCAATATTTCCTTCTTCAAATTCCAGCAACATACCGATGGCATGCCATGCAGACCCTCGATCGATCACTAGCCTGCTATTCTATTTTTGCTCAGAAAATTCAGAAAACAAGGACACAAGGGCCCAAACAAGTTTTGTGCCACATCTGGAGGTGATAAAAGAAAAAGAAAAAAAAACAAACACTCCTGGATATAACAAATATTACAAATAGGATCCGTTGATGAAAATGACCTAAAATTTGTCCAAAATAAGACTTGACTAAAAGTGGAATGACAAAATAACAAAAATACCCGTAGATTGAATAGACCATTAGAATATTTCCAAAACTCTACTCTTCGATAATAGTATTAGAAACTATTTATGTATTTATAATTATTATTTTGTATGAGAATCAAACTCGCCCTTTACCTTAAGTGGCACGGGATTATACTATCTAAACTAAAGTTCAATAGTTACGATAAGTTTTTAATAGATATATTATTTTATCTATCAGCAAATCACAGAATGCCATGTGTACTTTTTGAGAACGAAAAATGATTCAAGGCCCAAACTTTATACCAACAAGTTTCCTAAACACTACCAACGACATCATATGGAAAAAAATAATTGGTGCTTGATATATCACAATCCACAACCATGGCAGCAATCCTATGAATCAACCAATCCTATTTCGCCATGTGCCCGTGCTGTTGGTGGATAGAAATTGTTTAGTTCAAGTGTCGGTAGCCATTGAGATTAAACTCCTCCCAGATAAATACCAAACTCTCTTTTCTAATTACCACTGACCAAAATTTCATCTTAGCTACAGTGTGGAAAATAATTTGAGCTATGTGGTGGCAGTGCCGGCTCGAGCCTTAGGCGACCGAGGCGGTCGCCTAAGGCCCCCGGCCCAGGGAAGGCCCCCACCCAACCTT
>JAOXJJ010000263.1:13011486-13033198 GCA_025769935.1 Phoenix roebelenii | reverse complement strand
TGAGGTCTGCTTAGCAGGAATTGGGTGGTTCCACGCTGGAGTAAGACGATCCATTTTGCCTCCCATCATAGACCACTACTACTCCTAGAACCTTTAGGAGAGAACTTCCAAGTGTTTATTTTTATTTTAGCTTTGTGGTGGTTGTTGGCTAAAATTTAATCGTAAAAGCCTTACCAGGAGAAATTTTAGCGTGATGTTGATTTGAATGGAAGCATGCGAGGACATGAATTAGTGCATGGATGACAAATGGTCTAGGCAGTCCGAAGAAACGACATCAATTTAAGGGAGACATGGACTTCGGTAGTTTTCTCAAGCAGTTATTTACGGTTATCCCTTTTAAAAGGTACACTCATGATCAATGGCATCTCCAACATTCCAATGATTATTCGGAATTTTTGTAGTTGCTTCCATAGAGCGAACTTTTATTCAGTTATTTCGGAATCCCCTATCTATTATTCAGTTATCCTTGTGTAATCAATGCTAGTAGTTTTTTTCTTTTTTTGGCTAGAAGTAGTTTGTTTCACTTACCGGGGAGCTATTACTTCCCTTTTTGCTTAATTTCTTTATGTTATTTGCATTCTACTGGAAATTGTGAGGTTCTCTTACCAAGGCCAGTTCGAACCCTATCTCCTGATGGAACAAAATCATTGCTTGATCTAGCTTGCCAACATCCTAATTGACCATCGTTTTTGTTTCCTAGAAATATACTACACGCGGTAGGACTTAGTAGGAAGAATGCCAAAGGAAAGCTCTAAGGTAATGGGCCAAGGTGAAACTTCCAAACAGAATGATCATATGGAGCCTATCGTTCCCTTATTTAATGAACATAAGAATCCCCTTTACCAGGACGATCTCGTGATTGTTGGATAAACATACTAAAGAAATAGCTTCTAACCCATAGAAGGAAGTCCCTCAATTACGAGGCCAAGAAAGGCCAAAAAATCTTGGCCTAGCCAAACTATAGCTAAAAATTCTGGCAATGGACCATTTAATGAAGTCCTAGTAAAGGAATATTGGCCATGTAGTTGCTAAAGCAATGCAACCATTTCTTCAAGACATTTTGGATTCTCATGAGGCTTCTAGACGAGACTAGAGGGCCAATGAGAATTATGTGATTTGGTCTATAAAAGTTAGCACCAACTAAATAACTTGTACTTCTCAGAATCGGCTCTTGAAACCAATAGAAATGATATATGGATTATGTTTGATCGAATCAAATATAGCAAAAATAATATAACCCTTGCTAAGATTAGTTAGACTTTGGTTATAAAGACCTTGAAATCTAATATCCTAGATATCATGACAGTCGCAGCAAAGCTGCAACAGACCAAAGTATTAAAAGATGTTTTGGTCAGTGCCTGGCCGAAACCAAAAGAGTATTGGTCATGGAGAGATTTAAGGTGTCACTAGTGAGATGGCAAATCCGTGCTGACAATAATTCGTAATCATTTTCCTAAGAGCGGAGGGCAAAAATATGACGGCCTCATAATGTCTACTCATATATATATATATATATAGGGATTGATAATCTACTTTCTGTTAGGTAGGTTATCAATCTACCCATTTTTCCGTAGACAAAAAATACCTTTGCTTTTTATAACTCTTAAGAGTATTTTATGTCTTTTTACAATCCCACATTAACTCACCCTTTCAACCTCCTAATTAATACTTTCTCTCTCCTCAGTATGTATATATATGTATGCACGCGCGCGCGCGCACACATATATATATATACATATATACATATATACATACATACACACACACATACATACATACATACATACATACATATATATATATGCATATACGTACACATACATACATACATCTATATATATACATGTATACATACATACATACATACATATATACATGTATGTTTATATATATATATATCTGTGTGTGTGAGAGAGAGAGAGAGTATTAATTAGGGGGTTGAGAAGGTGAGTTAATGTGGGATTGTAAAAAGACATAAAATATCCTTAAGAGTTATAAAAAGTAAGGATACTTTTTGTCTAATGAAAAATAGGTAGATTGATAACCTACCATAACAAAGAGTAGGTTATCAATTTCCTATAAATATATATATATATATATATAATAGCTCGCCTAGTTCGGCTAGTGTTTGAAAGGTAGGGATATGGAGTAATTCTACCTCAAATGATGTTGTTCGACTCAAGTTGTTACATACATCAAGAAATTATTATAATGGCCGTGTTATTTTTCTTATTTTTGGCTAACATATTTGCACATGTATAGATACAAGGCCAATTGTGTTACCCTTCATGTACTCACTTCACTCATAGGCTATGGACGCTTTCACCATTGTACATCCATGAAAGCCTTAGAATGAACTGATATTTTACCTTTATATTTCTTGACGACAATAGTAGAGGTAGGACGACTACAGCAAACTTGAGCTTAGGAGGTGGACATGATTGATAAGAGTGAAAAATGCAAAATGTCCGCCCTAGCCAGCCAAAGGATGGTGAAGGTATAGTATTAGCTGAAGGTCATTTGAAAAGATGTTGACTTGCTAGTTTGGAAGCCCTCAACCAAATAGCAAGTGTATGGCGACAATACTCCATTTCGGTAACCTAGTCCATTTGGAACAATGCTCGATTCAAGATGAGATTCTAAGTCAATACATCCATTCAAAGTTGGTTGATCAAAACAAATAGACTGTGCCAGCCGATGCTTAGGCTCTCTAACCATGACTAATAAAAGGAGATCAGGAGGCATGAGAGTAATCAGGGGAAAGAAAAAGGATGAGCATTGAAGAAGAGAGATGAGCACTATACTTTTTTTTTTTTAGTACGACGACTGCTTATCCTACTCTAGTGTAGGTGCAGCCAGCAAAATCAAGAGATACAACTCGGCATAACTATGGAGGAGGGGCCCCTTGATGTATCTAGAGGATCGCTCCGAAATGCTGCGCTACATAGGAAGCAACCCAGTCGGCGACCCTGTTCACTTTTCTATACACGTGTACTGCCTGAAACTCACTACAGTCTTGCACCATTCGTTGACTGTCGTTGATTAGAGGGCATCCATCCTCCCTTCGTCCCTCCTCTTGTATCCAACTGCTCACCGTGGCCGAGTCTCTTTCGAGGATGATGAGTTCCGCCCTCAGCCTCCTCCTAGCATAGGAGAAGCCTTTCCATACTGCTCTGAGTTCTGTCCTAAAAAGTGTCAGCCCAAAAGTGCATCGCCTGCCTGTAGCTATAATCTATGAGTCGTGACTCTTGATCACAAAACCTACTCCTGCTCTGTCTCCATCACTGGCCGCACTACCATCAAAGTTTATCTTAAGATGACCAGAAGGTGAGGGCTCCTAGAAAATAAGGATGAATTTGAGTGCTGAATCAGTATAGTGGGAGTCACAAATATCTCTAGCTATCCTAGCCGGAATTGTCACAGTAGCTCTGATAATCTCTGTTGCTTGATGGGAAGCTTTCTCAGCAACGCACCTCGGTGCCTCTTGTCTGTCATCGAACATCTGGGCGTTTCTGTCCAACTAAATATAGTATGCTATGTAGGCACATATAATCTTTCACTCCGTCGTCCTTAGGCTCTGCATACCGTCCGTATTTGGCACAAAAGGTCATCAGCTAATCGGGTGGTCCGGGCCCAGGGCGCCCTACTCCAGATTTGCCCTGCTCGAGAACATGGCTGATAGGCTACTCTGGAGCAATATACATTAAACAATATGTGTATTGCAGACAGAAAGCCTGTTCCATATTTTGAATATGTGACACCTGTACCATAACAAAACAATTTTACTACTGCCCACGATAAAGGTTTCGGCCCTAAGTCAATAATACAGAGTACGGTAACAATCCTGTATCGGCCTAACGTGTGATCCAAACGAGAGGTTGGGCTGTAAACCTAGCCCAAATTGCATCACTAATATCCTTCCGCCATCACACAGCCCCAAAGCCCTTTTTTCTGAAGCTAAAACCTCGCAAGCAAGAGAAACCCAGAGGGCAATGGCGAGCAAGAAACCGAAAGCTCCCAAGCGAAAGAAGCCGCAAGAGCACTCCCCATCCAAACCCCTCTCACGCCATTCCATCAAGAAGAAGAAGACGAAGAAGAGCAAAAACCCTAATCACATACCTCTCGGCAAGAACAAAACCCTAGCCGAGAAGATGAAGAATAGAGAGGAGGAGAAGAAGAAAAGTGGAGAAGCCGGCAGTGATACCGTCCTCCTCTCCACTGCTCCGGCTTCCGAGCAGCTCCGCTTCTTCCTCAACCTGTTCCAATCCGCGAACAAAATCAAGCTCTCCCCTCTCGAGTTGGAGGCCTTCAAAGGTAGCCAAACTTCGCTCAAATCATTATAATGTGGAATTTTCCATCGATTTTTTCCGATTTATTTATTTTTGTGTTTAATTATTTGCCTTTTTCGTTTGTAAGATAAAATGATTATTGGAATTTGTTTGGAATTCTGTGTCTAGTTGATGGTTGATCATTTTACTTATGCCGTCTTTTTTTTTCTTCAAATTATTTATTTAAAAATATGGCTGACGTTTGATAATAGTACTGTCCACTGGTTTCAAATTTTTTAAAACTATTTTGATGCGCTGTTGAGATATTCATACTGGCTTCTCATTCATTATTTTTCTAGTATTAATCAATTCCTTTTTTTAATGTATTTACATTTTTTAAGACTACAGAAGATTTTTAAACACATCCAGAATCACTAGCATTGCAAATTCATATTCTTTTATTTTTCAAAATTTGATGAACACTTGACTCTGAATCATTGGCTTCTGAGTGCCTTCACAATATGATGCATGCGTTGATCTTCTAGTTAAATTATCTATAGCTACAATTAGGAAGTAATTTGGGGTACATCAAGCATTAGTTTTCGTTTTTTGTGTAATTATGGAGTCTCTTTGGGGAAGCAAATGGAAAACTTAAGTGGGGATCTGGGAAAATGCAGATACTTCCATGGTTAGACTTGCTGAAGATATGGATCAGGATGTGGAGAATTTAAGCAAGCATATGAAGGCTATTTTCGGAACTTTGTGGAAGGAAGTGCTTTGCGAGGGGAACCTTTCGGAGGGAACAATTGATGCAGGGAGTCCGGCGGTACTTATTATTAGCACATCTGCTTTGAGGTCATTGGAGCTTCTCAGGTATAACATTCTCTCTCTAGAAAACACACAGATGAACTAGTTTTTGCGAGAGTGGATTTATTCAGTCCATTCATTAGTATCACAAATAAGTCAGTGGCAAGTGATAAAATTATTGTCATGGGCATTCTGCATTGGTTATCTTACATGTACTTATTATGTAAAGTAACTGATACACGACCAATTAATATACTTTCTTTGTATACACAACCAATTAGTAAACTTTCTTTGTATTCGTTTATCTGTAACAAATGACATATTATTGGCTGTGAAGAGGTTTGAAACCATTAACAAGAGAATGCCGCCCAGCAAAGCTTTTTGCGAAACATCTGAAAGTGGAAGAGCAGGTTAGTTCTTTCCATGTTTTTTGTTTTTCATTCAATTACGCAGAACAATTTATTTTCTTTTCTTACCCTTAAGTAGTCTTCTATTTCATGAATACTACAGGTTTTACTATATACTTGTTGGTGTTTCCCTTGTGTGTTCTGATTTATAATAGCATTTGGACAATACATGTCTTTTTTTGAGACTAGCTTCCTTTCTTTGTCACTGCTGCTATCTTTTGCCCATTTGCTTTGTGTTTGGCATCTCATGTTCTTTGATACAAGTTGCCTGATCTCGAGCAGCTAAGTTTGTTTTGTTAATTACCCTAGCAGAGGCTGGCTTGCTATTTGTTGATGGCCTCAAAATGGTCTCAAGTCGTGACATTTACTGTTTAGCACGTAGTTTTTATAGATATAAAGAAAATGATTGGAAAAAATAAAACCCAATAACATAATGATTCAAAATTTTGATTCACCTTTTCAAGATTAATTATTTTTGAGTCTTTAAATATTTAGTTTGAACTATTTCATTCAACATACCATCTTCAATTTGGGCATCTGTCACCAAATTTATGCTGATCAACCAATGATTGAAGATTAATGCTCCCTTTTGATGGAAAATATTGTATCTAAGAACTAAAGTGCAACTAAAATAATTTGGCTTTTTTTTTTGTGTTCCTGGAATTACTAGAAGAGTCACATTTCCATTCCTTCCCAAAGACAACGAATCTCTCTAGATTAGTCAAGGGTCAAACAAAGTCTCCCTGACAAAATTTAAAACTTTCCTGATTTAGTGAAGTGGATATTTCTTTTCTCATAGTAATTTCAATGTCCAATTTCAAACATAACAACTTTAAAAATAAAGTAAAAGAAACTGTCCCTATAATTTTCAGGTAAAGAATAAAGAAAAAAAATTCACCTTATGACTCTATTGCCAGACTTTGAGCTGAAAGCTCCTAACCTCTAGAACTATACAAAATTGGAGGACCCATCAGACGAAGCAAAGGGACTGGGAAGTAGTTAGCAACAGATGGGCAGAGCATTAAGACCCAGTCTCCAGGTTGAAGAGTCACTCTTTCTATTTTTGTTTTCTATTAAATGTATCAAGCATAAGAAGTCAGCTTCAAAAAGATTACCGCAGGATGCTTGTTCTCTTTGAACACTAGGAAGTGGAGGATTTTGAAACTTCTCAAATCATAGGATACTCATCATCTTCACTCAGTTTTTTCTTTGCTCTATTAGATGCAGTAGCCAAGTGATGATAAGGTCAAATAGGAAACTTCCATCCTCAAGTCATGATGCTCTCACAAATCAAATACTAGTCACTATGCATCTGTTGAGTACTTTTTGCAAAAATGGGTATGAGAATGAGGCCCTAGTCAAGATTGATGAGCAAGAGATACCAAAGAGTGATTAGTTTCATTATTTAACATCTGTTATACAAAATATTGTGGAGATGGATGAAGATATATCTGATAAGATATATCTAATAAAATTAAGTTTGGTTAGATGAAGTGGAAGTGCTTTTGGGTGTAATATGATCTACACAAACATTGAAGACATACGAGAAATATGGGATTATTGGAAATATCGGATCAGCCACAATGAAATATTAGTGCATGATAGAAATCTACATCAAAGTGATTTCAGGTAAGCAATAATTACCCTAACAGGAAATTATTGGTTATTTCATGATGAAAATTTATATTTAGAAACAAAGTACAGCAAGTCTGATCGGAATTAATGTGTCATGATCACAAAATAAAAGAGATAGAGTAGCTCACTATTCAAGGACAAGACTATTGCTAGACATTTCAACACCAAGTTATAAAGCTCTCACCTTCTCTTGATGTGTATGATTCTTTTATCATATAATATTGTCATCTGTTATTATATATAAAGATTTTAGTAATTAAATATATGCGAATCATCCATATATTCCTAAAAATTAGTCAAATCAAGGGTTATTGCTCTCAAATTTACCTGTTTTTGAATGAGATATTTGTAATCTTTAGAATCTTATAATATGGAGGAGACATCAACCAGAGTAAGATTAGGAAATGGTCAAGAACATGTGGGTCCAAAGGCCTTAAATCTTGTAATCTTCAACTAATCTACAGGTTTGAAGCTTGACCTACTTTTTTTATGTTTATTTTGGGCTCACATGGCTTGCAATATCGTATAATTCAAACTGATAGGCAATAAAAGGGTCCAAGATAACAAATCATATGTAGTAGAAATGAGAATGTTGAGAGGGATGTATTGTTAAACTAGAATGGATAGAGCGAGGAGTTATTGGAGTTGGGAATCAGTGTTTTCCTCAATTAAGAATGTCTCTATGCTAAAGCGCCTTTCGTATTCAACTTTGTATGCATGCTTCGCATTAGATCTTAGCTTAATTTCTTAACTCTTGCTTTTTTTACTTTGTAGGTTGGCTTTCTTAAGAGTCGAGTAAATTTTGCTAGTGGTACACCAAGCAGGTATTTATTTTGGAGTTTCTTATTTCAGAAGCTTGGTTATTCTCTTAGTTTTGGATCACACATTCTTTTCTTTTATGTATTGCAAAATGGGACTAAAAATGCACTAGTTTTACATCAGTTGTTAAGGCTGCTGATGCCATGGCCTTTCCTTACCCCAGTGACATACTATTGACTCGTAAAGCCCTACTGTTAGTCTTATCTTTTGGATTCTGGGATTATTGTCCCACATGGGTGAGCAATAAAGATTTGTCAAGATTTATAATCATCTAAAAAAGGCTTGTTTCAGATTTGTATTGTCTCATGCATAACATGAGGCTCCCTAAAAAGCCTTAATGCTGAAATTATGTAGATGCATTGCTCGAGACAAGGCTCCATCGAAAGCCTGGAGGCTTCTTAATGAAGTTATATAAATTAGGCTTCATTGCTTATAGAAACTTATTTGAAGCAAATTCACAAACCTTAATTTTTATGCCTTATATGGGGGACATACAAATTAAACACTGATTATTTTTCACAACAAATGTGAAAAAATACCTTTTTTTTTTAGATGATGTTTTATGTGGCAAAATGCCAAACTTTGCCTTGGGTGTCTTATGCACAAGTCATATCCTAATATTATACTTTTTGACATGATCATTAATACATACATACATATCTCTAATATAATATATTTTTTTTTATGCATAGGTTAGACTCCTCGAGGCTTGTGTCTTGCCTTGTGCCTCTTTTATATATTGGGACTTATTGTCAAGAAGGTCCCATGGAAGGGTTAGGTACACTGTTATGATGAGCTATGCTATTGAACACATGATTAGAAAATGATTGAAATAGTCCATTAGGATTTCTTAATCTAATGATTTTTAATATCTTGAAGGATTCTAGTCTCACATGCTGTGTCTGCACCGGTAAAGTGCTAGCACGGCACATGCCAATACATCTAAAACATGTACACTGACATGCCCATATACACTAGTTATACCTTTTTTCAGTCCTAGGTTACTTTTGATTGCTTTCTATTATTACATTGACATATTATTTCTTGAGTCATTCAAATAAATCTAGTATCATATATCATATCAAATACATGTAATCAAGATTTTTAATACTGATTTTAATTGTTTGGTACGGGGCATATTGTACCAACTCTATGGGGCATACAATACCAATCCAGTATGAGGCATATCGTACCAAGCCAGCATTGTACTGATATGCATGAAGGCTCGGTATGTCCCAAATTAACATATGGTGCTGCTGCTGCTGATCCCAACATTGTACTGTGTGTCATTATGGGGGTGTACCACACAACCTGATACCAATAAGGTACTAGTATGGTGTCTAGAACTGACACTGCATGTTGTAGGGTCTAGAACTGACACTATACGTTTCACACAATATTTGTTGTTCAATGGTCCATTTCGATATGTATACTATTATCTAAAGAAATCTACTGCACTTAGAGAAATTGCAAACAATGATGAAGACAATAGGTTTAATGTTTAAGATGAATGCTGCATGAAAATACAAATTTCATGAAACATGTAAGGGATGACCCAAGTGAGAAGTACACATACATAAATGATAGGATCATACAGGATTTAATAGAATGTCAATGTGGTTTTCAGATATCTTATCCAATGCCAAAACAATGAGGTGCATATTGAAGATATAGTTTCCGTGCTATGTGACATGACTGGTTTATTTCAAACTTTGTGATTCATACTGAGAATGACCAATACAATTACAAAAATACCTGTTAAGGCAAGATGAGGTTGATATCATGAGTAGCCATCACATGGTAGCGGACATGGCTTTGGCTTAGTGTGGCATGAGCTACACATCTGAATCATGCATGTACTCTGTTGGTGGTTATACTTGTCTACGAAGAGTGATGAAACCATAAGAAAAATGTTAATGAATCCTAAATGAAACCATATGGATATGACAGCAAAGATTTAGAGTGCTGACTACATGTAACTGGTCTTCATCTGGATGTATTTAAGGCCATTCCTAATAGCCTCCACATCAAATAGACATGCTTAAAGGACCAATAGTGCCTCTTCAAACGTTTATGTTATGAGAAGTACCCATGTCACCAACACTGGCCTGAGTTCTATGATAGACATCCTAGGTTTTGTTGCTTAATCCGAACTCTGTAGTTGACACTAAGCTTCACTTGGACTATGTATGTAGAACTTCACTACTGCTGCCATGGCCCCATAATCATCATCACTGTTGTTCCCATCATATTTGAACATGGGATTTTGCTATCTGAAGGGTTTAGTTTTGGACTCCCATATTCTACCATAGAGACTTTAGGATTCCTTTGCACAACTAAAGACGTTACCCCGGAACAAGTCCTTTATGCTGTATTGTCAGACATTGTCCACACAGTGAACCCGAGACAGATCCCTCAAATTCAAATTAATATGGTTGTCGACTTGTCGTCATTTGCTATAGAGAAGCAACAGCTCTGAATCCTGAACACTATCATCACATTTTAGACTTTTAGGAATGGGCTGCATGCTCCACTTCACTTCCCATTCATTACCATCCTTGACCCTTGCCTTTGGGAGCCTTAGGTGGATTACCAGATTCATTAACATACCTTGTAATTTAATTTTAATTTTAATTCAATTCGAAATTAATTAGAGTGCTAAATTTTGAAGGTTCTTAGAGGTTCTCAAAACTTTAGTTGGTGAGATAAACAGTTCTGATTGGGGAAAAAATGTTCCCTTTTAGATTCATTAACTGTACTATTGTAAGTATATCCAAAATGGTTGTAGTTAGGTTGGTTTTGAAAGGTTAGGTTTGTTAAAATTATCATTCTTTGATTCTTCCTTTCTTTGTATAGTATATAACAGAATACATTTCATTTCACCTTAAATGTCTAGCTGCAGCTGCATCTTTAGGACACTGTCAAGCCTAATCACCAGAATTCTTTTTCTTTCTTTCTTTCTTTTCTTTCCTTGTTGCTTATATTGTATTGTCACAAGAACACATTTCATATTACTGTAAATGCCTAGGTGAAGCTGCATCCTTAGGATCCTGTCAAGCCTGATCCCCAGAATGTGAAGGCAATCACAAATTCATCCATCCTGGTCAGTTTGCATTTATACTTAAGTCTAGATGTAGATAATATACATTAGGTCTTTGTATAAATATTTATATAGAAAATAATAAACGATTTATATCCTAAAGGAATTTAAAGACTTAAAATCTTTCCTAATGTATATCACTGCCCGCCTGTATATCTCATCTCTTATTTATACTATGAGATCCACTGAATCCTATCAAGCATTTGTGAGTCAGAAAATCTAATAGATGGGTTCAATGATATGCGGTTTCCCCCTCACACTAGTCTAGAATCCGGTGTTTCTTCTTTTGCTTTATATCCTCAGTGATTCTTGAATGTAGACATCTACAAGCAATCTCTTGAATGCACATGTAGCTTCTGGTTCCTTGATCTCAAGGATTCTAATGCCCAAAAATTCATTCTCATGCAATTTACCAAGTCAAGATGAAACATAGAAAATTATGTAGCAACAATGTATGAATAAGATTGATGAGATAGGAAGGATCCAATTAGAATTGTTTAAGTTAGAGGCGTGAGAGTTGCATTAGTCGAGAATGAAGTGATAAAGGGCTGATTTCAATTGTATAAGCATGTGCAATGAAGATTTAAGGAGTCCTCAAATAAGGAGAGGTTCTCAAATTTATGTGATCATGAAATATGAGAAGTCCTAAGCTAGCTCTAGTGAAAAATGTGAAAAAGAATAGGGAAGGAAATGCTTGCCACCACACTGAAGGTTTCTGATGACCAGAGGATTGAAATGCATAAATACAATGCCAGATATCTGGGCAAGATGGTTGTACCTTGAAGGCATATTAAGAAATATGATGACAATCTTCAATAATCAATTATCATTTATGCTAAGAAGGTCAATTAGTTAAATGTCTTGACACCCATCCAGTGTTACGATTGCAGAAAATTTGTAGTCTCTGCAAACAAAAGAGAGACATACTGCAACCCAATAAGTTATCTTAAATGGTTCACCTGCTCACCACAATGTGGCCTACCTTCACAATTTAAATACATCAAAACACTTCATATTATATTATAAAAAGAGTGAGAACAAAATACAGCACCCTTCACACTTGGAGGGAACAACCCTTTCCGTTTGAAGGTATTGCCCTCCCCCTTAGCAACCACATCAAAGAGATAAACATGAGTTAAGCATCATAAGAACACTTGAAAAGTATTAATGAATATCACTAAGCAAGAATAGTTAAGGGACTTTATTTAGTAGCAACTTGAGACTTTCTGTTATCAAGGATGAAAGCATATCTTTATTGAATGCTTATTAAATAGAACTCTCTCCTCTCCCTTTAGCTTTGGTCTCTCGAGAAATCGTTGTTGCCTAACCTTGCTTATGACTTCTCTCTTAAACCTTAAGGCTTCTTAATGTTGTTCAGAGTTGGGGTTCCAAAGTGAGGCAAATTTATTATTAGGGATCTAATTTTCAGTTGTAGAGAGGACTTAAAGGCTTTTGGCATATCTTCTGTGATTTCTGTTGTTTAGGGTTTAATTTAGCCCTCTAAGCATCAGCAGCTGATATTAAATCTCAATTGTGGACAGTTTTATGCAATGTTGCACTAGCTTTATGCACCACATCCTTTTCAACTCAGCCTAGGAAGGTGGTTGAGTGTGGGATGCACTGGCAGTAAAGAAAAAATATGGGGCATGTGGTCTCAGCACATTTGTTGGCTGCAGTAAGAAGGTTGTAACATTATAAAAGAAATGGAGAGAGGAGAAAATAGGGAGAGAAATAAAGAAGAGAAACGAATCAAGGAGACATGAAAAAGGAATAAACTTAAAAAGAGAAAACTAGCTGCCTTGGTTGGGCAGGTCTGTGTTGGTCATCTATCTCACACATTTGGAGCTTTGGCAGGAAGACTCTAGCACTAGTTGGATTTGTTGATATCATTTTTGGCTTAAAAAAGGAGGAAATGGAAGATGTGTAGGGGATTTTGATGGATTAACAAAATTTTCTTTTCTTTCTCAATTCCTTTATCTCAACTTTGTTCTTTGGGCTTGAGGAGTCACTAGATCATTGCTTAAAACCTGAATTGAATTTCAATCACATCACATATTTCAAATCTGGATACTTTTGTGTTTTGATTACTTAGATTACTCTCTTATATTGTTTTTTCTTCTCCTCATCTTTCCTTATCTCTCCTTCTCTTGTTAAGAGAAAAGGATATTTTGTCTCTTTCCTTTTATCTATAATATTTGCAGTGCTTATGTTTTCTCCAATAACCTTAATTCTGTAGGTCCTTATACAATGTTTTTAATTCCCTAAAATAATTAGGTCCTTATGCAACATTCTTCTGTCCTAAAAATAATTCTTAAAGAAATGATTCATTGACTTGGCCTCTTGGTAGGTTGCCTGAGCCACAAGAAAATGAATGTTTCTCACATAGAAAATCCACAACCGACTTGCTGTTTCTAGAGGCTTGATGACGAACACCTAGTTAGTAATTCAATATGCTTGATGCCCATAGAAGAATTCAAGCCACTCGTCAGATTAATTTCTTATCTATTAGGACATGTTGCATGATATGATAATAAATATCAATAGGAGTAAAGGCTGGTAGCATATAAATGCATTGTTAAGCGTTATTTGATTTCTTAAAGTCTACCATGAAAACCATGAGATAAAATTAAGATGGACAGTTTTGCAAATTCAAAAGGCAACTAGGCCATGATTAAATCACCAAAGTTTATCTTGTTTTGCTCATAATCAAATAAATTACTGACAATTAAGAGGTTTGCTGATTTATATTATTTGTGGATGATATGCTAGTTTATTGGATGATTAAACGTGTGAATTCTAACTCAGAATTTACAAAGTTTGTAGGATAAGGATCTAAATCTCGGAGTATTAATTAAATATGATGAATTGCAACTTTTATGGGAATAGAAATAACGTGATGTTTGTAATGAATATCTTTGTGGCCAATAATTACCCATTGGAGATACTTTTGTCCAATGTTATAAACTTCGAGGTTTGATTTGTTGACCCACTTGATCCATCATCCAAAAACATCTAAGGGTTGGCTCAATATAACCATGTATTAGGATTACTTGCTTGACTAGTTGATGGTGGCTGTTTGGGGTAAACTAGTTTTATCTATTTAGGTCAATAATGTAAAAGGTTTGTAAAGAGTAAAACCATAAAGGGAAGGGTACTATCTCCTTATTTATATTGAAGACCATTCTCCTTGCACATTATGCTGACCTCTCCTTGCTTCTCTTTGCTATCGTTGCCAATGTTGGCAAGACTATCTGATTGAGCATCCTCCAATTTGGAAAGGTCGAGGTAAGCTTTCCTTTGCTTTCTTCATTGTCTTCTTGCCTAACCATTAGTTTCCTATCGACAACAGCAACGGATGTTGCATTGAGCAGTTGAGGCTGGAGGCCTTGTATTGGAGGTGGCAAAGTGCACAAGAGGCAAATTCCTTGTCTCTCTTGAAGCTTTGAACCTTCTCATCATTGAAGACCCTGACTAATGGGTTTGCTAGGAAGGAGCCAAATCCTCGACATTGGCACGAGCAAAGAGAACATTTCCATCTTTGACATGAGAAAGGTGATAGTGGTTTGCGGTCAAGGGGGGCTAGGGTAAAAATATATAAATAAACTATAAACTAGTTGACTTGCAGTTGAATAATGGACACATGACTTGGCAATCAATATTGTTTGACCCCATTCGTTGTGTTTAAAATATTATAATTATGTTCTTAAGTCATACCCAGAACAATGTAAAAGTAGATGAATTGAATAGAATTTCAATAGTAGTTGAAATGAAAGGTTAAGTTTTAGCAATTGCAACATGTCAGTGATGCTTTGTGTGGGAACACAAATCTTGCCCCTTGGAACAAAATTCCCTAGGGAGATATTGGATACACATTAGTCAATGATTATCAAGCCAAATTCCCCTTACTAGGGAGGGTTTTATCTTGCTCATGACTTCTTGTAGGCTAACCAATCTTTCGCTAATTACTTTTGAAATTACGGCACCTTTGATTGTGAGACCTTATTCACAAATGTTGGAAAGAGGACTAGTATATATTACAAATTAAATTTGATATATCAAAGATATTGAATTTCATTAATTTACCTCATACTACATGGCATAACTATGGAGGTAAGTATCATTTACATCCAAAATTGCAGTATGGCTCGAATTTGTGTCCTTGGAGAACTATTTTCATCTTGAAATTGAGTTAACTCATTTTACTGATGAAAAGTTTCTTTGAACTTTCCAGCTTTTAGTTTCCCTAGTTTAACAATAGTTAGGTTGATCTTATTTTTAATTTACTAAGTTTAATGTTGTGGATTTTGATTGTGCTTTGGTTGGGCTCAAAAGAACTAAATCCATCCTGCTTTGATTAGGTTTGGAAGGCTAAAGCAGAATTAATTTGATTAGGCTCGAAAAATAAATCCAATGCTTAATTTGATAAAAGTCATATGACTAATTAGTTGCATTGTCTAGACTTTAGGATTACATGACGTTTTCTGCCCTAGGAACTAAACCCATTGCATTTGGCTTAGGTGCAAAGGATTACTGTAAGTAGGGGTGCTATCTGATACGTGGACCTAGACCACATGGGTTTTGGATCTTTTGTTCCATATCCGGTCCATTGAAGGATTACATTAGGTTCGGGATTGGATAATAAAAATATTGCAAGATCTATCATGTCTTCAGTTTGAGTGTGGGTATGTTAAATCTGTATCTTACTCGATGTGCATTGGGTTTGGGTCTATGTGGACAGGTCCAGGTTCTCATCAGCTGCGAAACAATATAACTTGAGCAATTAGTCAAGCTAAAACCATCCATGATTTGATAATTTGCTCATTGAAACATCCAATTACATGCTCAAAAAATTAAATCATGGACAATAAGCAGTTGATAGTTGACTATATAAGAATTATCGACTAAAATTTGAAATGATTTGACACGAACAACAATTACCCTAACATGTTCTAACATGTGATTGTTTTTATTCTTTCTTCCCGATTAAGTTACAAAACAATGTTTCATATGCCAAGAATTTAGAAATTGAAGGGTATGTAAATAAAACCAGCATTATATATGTGTATAAATATGCCAGATAATTGGTCAAGATGGGGTTTGGTCAGGTCTAAAATCCTCAAACCCAGACCCAACCTGAAATTTTACTTTGGACACATACCAACCCATTTACATTCATTGGGATCCATGTTAGGTCAGTTCCAGATTGATACCAAGTTTGCGGGTTGGTGACAACCATAATTCTAAGTTGGGTTTAGCTACTAAAGAGCATTTAACTCATTTGCATTTCGAGTAAAGCTACAACCAAGGTCTGCCATGTTGATACTAGAGCCCGTAGTTGCAAATGGGCTGGGTCAGATCGGGTTATGAGTGACCCCGATCCAACTCGGTTTCTTATTCGGGTCCTAATGTTGGACCCAGACCTAACCCAATAGAAGATTGGGCCGGGTCGGGTTGGGTCCATGGCTACAATTTTTGACCCAATGGGTCATTCTAGTTGGTTTGGATCTATGTATAATTTGTTTTAACCCAAAAACTTTGGGTCTAGGACAGGTTCGAGTTAGGTCTGGTTCGGGTTCGGGTTTCTGTTCTCTTCAAACTGCTCCCTCTTCTCTAGGCTAATAGTAGAACCCCAAGACGATTTGCCATCCTTTTTGTGCATCTTCCTCTTCCAAATTACAATGGATGCTTCAATCCGGTTTTTAAGCTCAAGGACCTTGTGCTCCATGGACAAGTCCATTGATGATAGAAATTCTTTAGGGTCAAGCACTTCAACAATAATGCTCTTGTAGATTGCATCTCCAAGGCTTGACTTCCCATTCTTTCATAAGGAGAAAAAAGCCCAACTCAGGAAATAGATATCATTGACAGATAATTAGAGTGAGCATGCTTCTTTTTCTTCTAACAGTAATGAAGATTAGAAAAACTAAATAATACTCTCATAGGTAGGTTCCTCTAGAAATTGAACATATATTGTCAGAAAGAAAAAAAGATTGGTTTTTTACTAGTTAGATGTTTGATTATCTGGTATGCAGACGGATGGTTCTCTAGTAAACTTCATTGAAAATGATAGGGGACCAAGCAAAGCGTTGAAGATGTAATTTGCTATCTAAATAATTTGCAAATCATTGAATATGACACAACAGAATAGTCCTTTTTACTATTTATATATGATTAAAGTAACAATTGGACTGAAATACCGGAGTCAGAAGAACATGCTCAAGGATCACTCAGGGAAGAAGCATGACCTATCAATATCAGTTACCACCCTAAAAGATTGGGAGGGGAAATATATAAAATTCTTGCATAGATAAAATAAAAGGTTGTATTCAAACTTATATAAAATTAACCAAGGTAGCAGAAAAAAAAAATGATTTCAGAGTAAAGTCTAATTCCACAAAAAGCTCATGGGCTTAAATGGTTTACTGGGTTCGGGTCGAGTCGTAGGGTTTGAAACTCAAAATTACCCAAATTTTAATGGATCGAGTTAGGTCGGATCAGGTCAAAATTCAGAAAACCCAAATTTGGCTCGGAAAATGGAATGGGTCCAATTTTAGAACCCGACCCAACTCCATGCGTTCTTTAAAATGGGTCGGGTCGGGTCTAAGTAGGTCAACCTGACCCATTTGCAGTCTTACCCGTACCGGTTGGCCGGCAGCATGGTTTGTCAAAATCGAGGTATTTTATTTTTTATTACTTTTTGGGATTTCCCAGCTTTTTTTTCTTGTCATTTGTTGTCAAAATGCTTAGCTCCTCTCCTCTTTCTTAGCAACCACTGTGACATCACATGATGGTGCGTTGAGCTAAGAACTAGCCAGAAACCCATACCACTTTTGGACTATCCAGAAGCTTGGGAACATAATCCATAAAATAGTTGGACTAAAGGACCTAAAGTGACATCTTTGGAATCATAATCCATAATTTCTTACTGCACTTGAACTTCAGTACCTAAAGAGAGAATGTTGCTAGCTCCATTTTTTACAATCCTAGTTGGTGACCTCTTCGAAAATGTATCCTCTAATCCCAGCTAAACCAACTTTGGACCGCCTTTTGAGTCCAGGCGACTGAAATGGATTTAGTCCTTCATGCTTAGCCTAAAAATTGACTTTACCTCTTTGAGTTCTGCTTGTGCAAATAGGGCTAGTCTTTCGAATCTTGTGAGGTAATGACTCTAATCAGAACAAATCATTGTTGGTTTTCAGCCTCATCAAAATCATGTGTTTAGTCTTTCAAGCCTAATCAAAGCAAGATTGACCTCCCAAACAAAGCTGATCACCACATTTAGAAACAAGGTATACACTAAGTAGATTGACCTAAATATAAGCAGAAAACTGAAACTTTGGATGTACAGTTGACATTCAATCGTTAAATTGAGGAAGTCAAAATTAAGATTAAAATTTTCTTCAAAATCCTTGATGAAATGCTTATCCACTTTTGGTATTATCCAATCCATGGTTTGCAGTACTGATTTCAGTACCCATACCAGTGCCATGCTTGTAGAGTGTTGGTACGGGTTGGTTTTTGGTATTGACACTTGATATGCCCCTTGTACAGTTTGATATTGGTACGATACACTACATGCTTGGTTCAGTGTGGCATAGCAACCATGATCCAAACTAAATAATTTTTTTATTGATGTGTACTAGGAGTATGCTCCTAGCACGAAATGTTAAGTGACTTTATGGAATTCATTTTAATTTTAAATTTGTTCTCTTAAACTAGTCTGTTAATTCGGGGTACCTAAATTGCAGGGTTAATGGACAGAAGATCAAGCCATAAGACCCGCATAAACTAAGACCATTTGTCATAGGATGAGTTTGTTGGGTTCATTAATAACTAATTGAACCATGCATCCTATATCCACTTGATAAACATTTCCTGCTGTGGCTCATATTTGTCATTCCTCTGGAAACATTTATTAGATAGCATCAAGTGAGGTACTTTGTACGGGTGAGAACATTAGGTAGTAACAGTTTAAATACTTAAGCATCATTGACATTTTTCATTGTTGCCATGTCACTGTCTTTTAGGAAAGGAAGTATTTAGAAAGTGGCCTTTTTGATTATATATTTTAAACTGCTTGCTTCCATTGTTGAGACAGTCCAAATGGTTCGATAGGTTCTCCATTGGGGTAGTAGCAAATGGAAAAATTATTGAAGTGGGGAAATGACATAAGAACTAAGGCTGCAATTTGTGCATGCAGGTTTAGTATATAGGCTATACCTGACCCAACCCAACCAAGAAATTCTCAGCACTAAACTGAACCATCTCCAAAATTTTGCACTTAAACACAGCAGGTTTGCTTTGTTAGGGCATATTCATGAAGAGCCCAGCTTAGATTAGATTTGTAGCTTTGTTGCAAAAGTATGGGCAAGTTTAGGTTTAGAAGAGTAGTCAGCTTGGGTTGGAAGCCCCACAAAAGTTAGGGTCTAGGTTAAGTTTGGATCAGGTTATATTTCCTGTTATGAAAACTTATGTTGGGTTAAGTATGGTCAGGTTAGTCAAGTTTCCAACCTAAATCGGACCTAGGTTGAAATACGGCTATTGTTTTTCAACCCAAGTGTAACCTGGTCAGGTATACATTTGTCCAGCCTAGCCAAACTATGGGTTGGATTGAATTGGATTTGGGATAACCTGGCTGGAGTTGCACCCCTGATGAGGACTACTGACTGGAAATTTTCAGTTTCCGGATCTTGGTGATACAATTAAGAGCATGATAACTTCGAAATATTAGTCAGTGGGATGGATTTCCTTGTGCATTTTGTCAACTGTGGTTGCAGCTACCGCGTTCCAGTATAACATATTGAATATTCAATCTGTTGCCATTTAGTATGTCTTTGTTATTTACTTCATGATACCTTATTGTAACTTGAGATATCAAGGTTACATAGATACACTGGGAAACACAGCCTGTAAGATGGTCCCTCTTGTCTCTCTCACACGCTAATGCATGAAGAAGAATATATATTTCCTATCTGGTTAGATGGGGTGCCCCCTGATTTTGTCTGCATAATTTCATTTTGGATGTCAATAATGTTTCTTCTAAATGCTAGTCATAATTTTTTTCTCTCTCCAGGATCAAGAAGTTAATTGACATCGATGCATTGTCCCTTTCACGCCTTGCTGTGGTTGTTATCGACATGCACAGAGATGTGAAGGGTTATTCACTGTTGACACTACCACAAGTCAGGTTGAACTATGAATTCCTTATACATGTCCAAGTCCTTGCACTGTTTGAGGAGATTTAATTGAATGCAACTTAAACATGCCTTTGAATTTTGTCTTTGCAGTGCTGAGTTTTGGGACTTGTATAGAAGTCATTTACTTCAAAGACTTCTTCAAGGTGACACACGGATATGTTTATACGGAGCGATACCTAGTGGTCAGATTAAAAAAGTGGTTAAGGATAATGAATGATTACCAGCCTATTTCATACATGTGATTGCAATTTGTTGCAGCGGTTAACATTTACCTCTCCTGCAGATTTTTTTTAAACGAAGTTTGTTGTCTGTTCTCTGTACCTGTGTTGAATTAAATGTTGCAATTCAGGTAATCTTGTGTAAAAGTAATATTTTCATGCCTTTCTGGATTCTTCCATATTTCATTTAGCTTGATTCATAAAATGAAACTTTATATATTTTGAAATCTAACAAGTATGCATGTAATATGTTAAATTTTGCATAATTTTTAATCAGTTGATCGCAGCAACTATATGACACTGTTGCAATCTAATTATGGTTGTAAATCTATTTTCACACTGTTTTCTTTTTATTTACTTGTTTCATTTCTATTAATTTTAGAAGGTTCAAGTTTTGCATTTCCAATTCTCAATGGCTGCTCTGCTCTTGCTTCTACATCTGGCCTTCTTCAGACGAAGTACCTGAGCCAGTAGTCCAAGCCAGCCCAAGTAAAACTGGGTTTGTTCTAAGAAATTTGGGCTAAATTTATGTTTGCCCAACTCAGCCAAAATTCTGTCCTGTTTGGTCAGGTTGCTACTTGCATCTTTTAAATGGTGTGACTCAAATGTTGTCACATCCTATGGTTGCGTGAGAAGATCATGCAATAGTGATTGAAATGATCAAAATTTTCAGAAAACAGAATCATGGGGAGTGTATAAAAAGTTGAGAGGATGCTTATTTTCCAAATCCTGTATATTAAGATGCAGTTCTCCTATATACCAAATTGGCGTATGGGGGTATGTCTTGCATGTGATATGGGCATGGAGATGTCATAACATAGCAATATGACATCACGAAGTTCCATGTTAACTTGAATTGCTTAATGTGGGGAAGGTAACACTGGAAGGTATGCACATAATTGGATGCTGGCATAACAAAACACTAGTTCAATAATTCTTAAAGTCAGTCAATTCTTTCTCCAGATATTCTAAGAGTGAAATTATGGAGACTCAATAATTTGAAGCAGCACGGCGCCCAATAGAGAATTTGCTCCATTCTTTTTAATACATGTATTTTTCTTGTTTTTTTGGTAATCAATAATACAAGTCTTTGATGAAGGCATGATGATACAGAGTACTAGCATTTGATGTTCGGTTCCACAAGGCTGAACCTACAGCACACAATATCGTGCTTCACATTGCAACAATGGTGATGGAAATGCCACAGCGATTAGAAAAAGATTAAGATATTAATCTCCAAATTAATTAGGGATAACTTTTT
>JAOXJJ010000263.1:12976470-13000371 GCA_025769935.1 Phoenix roebelenii | reverse complement strand
TTAGTATAATATAAGATATACTCAAATGCTTTAAGCTCATCAAAATCAAATGAGGGCTTAATCAATTACTCCACATGCCTCATCAGTAGTACCAACAGTGGTCTTTTTCATTCGATGTGGAGTCATCCTAACCTATTTCCATCAAATAGTAGCATACCCATAAAAAGCTTACCAATTAATTACAAGTATTTAGAATAACTTGTCACAATCATCATAAAGTAATGTTCCAAAATCTGTAGTATACCTAACTAGACTCAAGTTATGTTTGATTCTATAACTTGTGATTCTTTCACTTATGCTCTGATCCCATAATAATTGTCATACCCTCAACCCGAGATCGTGAGCTGGTGGTAGTGTCTACTGCCGCATACTCATAGAAAACTCTCTCCAAAAGCATGCAAGGCATCTTAACATGATATCATAAATATTCAGTGGAATAATTTAACTAATAAAATGTAAACTTTATTTCATTAATTAAATTTACAATGTCTCACAATTCTAACCATTATTCTAAGGTAAAATATCAATTTAAATAAACTCTAATCTAGATAACTTGTGCGACATTTTTTCTAGTCGCTCTTCCATATTGAAAATCCCAATAGGCTAGTTCTTTGAATTTGTAAAAAAAATAAAAAATCGTATAATGAGCTAGACAACCCAGTAAGTAATGATCACTTTAGCTATAAAATAAGACAATTAGATAGATAATAATTTATAGAAAATAAATATATATTCATTGCTAATATACGAATCAAATTCTTCTTAAAATCTTAAAACTTTGTTCATGGATTCAAATTCTTTCAAATATTCATTTTATCTTATCGATTATGAGCTATGACTACATCATTATGAGGTAGGGTTATAACACCGACTAATCTTCTTGCGATGAGTTATGCATCATCTTGCAGCAAAGTCCTTCAAGATCGCTGGTTTGCTGACAGTATCTCGCTAATCATCTTGGACACAACCTTTAGGACAAATCATGTACTAATGTATTAGCCCCCATTGACGGGGTTCTCAACATAGTTAGGTCGAAATTCAAATAATTTCAGATTTCATATTTCAGTACCAAAATTATGCAGTGTCAAAATCAATTAATCATATCCACAATAAAATCATATATCGTCATAATATTCCAAAATAATATATTCCATAATAATATATACTATGCACCAAATTCATGCATCATGAATAACACCACTTCAAAGTCATGAATATAATAATTATATAATTACTGATAAATTTAGAAAAAGTGAAACATTACTTACCTTACAAAGGCAATCCCACTAACAGATCCAATTAATCTCGAAAATTCTTCTCAGAGTCTAATATCAAAAAATTATATTTTTTTAAAAAAAATTATAATAATTATAAAAAAAACATAATTTCTAACACCCTTACAAATCTGACCAAGTGGAGTGTCTGGTACTCTAGTTGGTCCGATCAAAGTGAAATTCATCGAATCATGTTCGACCTAAGACACAGATAGTTTAAAAAGAATCGAAGCAATCAAATCTAGCAGTATTTGGCAGGAGCCAGGTTGGGGGCTGACATGCTGCCTAACGACCCTAGATCAGGACCATTCACTAGGTCAATTCAAAATCACTAAAAAGTGTCCCTACTAGATCCAACTCCTAAGAAAGAGTAGAGAGAGAAAGTTCAAGTATTAAGAGAAACAAGAGAGAGAAAAGAGAGTGGGAGAAGAGGAAGGAGAGCGAAGGAAGAGAGAGTCCCTCTTCTTCTTGTTTCCCCAAATAGGGGAGTTTGTCCCTCCCTTTTCTCTACGATCAGATTCAAGGGGTAGCCATGGTGGCCAGCCTTGACGACAGCAGGAGGCGGCAAGGCAGGCTTGACCAACCTCGGCGGCCCACAGTGGCGAACACGGGAGAACAAGGGCCAAAATAGGGGCACCCTGTTTTGGATGGTTCCCCAGTGATTCGCACTCCCAAATAAAGGGGGTTTGTGGTTAAAATACTAAGAGAGAGAAAAAGGACAAGAAGAAGGCCTACCCCGGTCCGGCAAGGTGATCAAGTGGCTCCTTCCGGCGACGAATCGAGGAAGAAGATTGGGGGAGGAGCTTGGGATTGGTGGCTCAAACTCAAGTGAACTCGAAGAAAAAGGAAGGGGATCTTCATTGCGATCGGGGAGAAAAAAAGACTCTAGCTGGAGTCTTCCTCTCGATTGCCCTCACGTGCATCGCATGTGAGGCCCAAGGCCAAATAGCTAGACCGGTCAAGTGGACCAAGCCCAGTCTCTGGGTTTCACAATTTATTACCCCATTATGAACGAAAAATATGACTGTGACTAATCTAAAGCCATAAATACGTATATAATAATCTTGGGATATATGCTAAATTCAACCACTTATCTTATGTTATGAAATGATCATAAATTATTAATTTTAAACAACTGTTGGAAAGAATTATCATTTGGGTTGTATGTGATATATTGAGATATCATGACTTGTGGAGCAAATAAAATTCAAAAATTTCTAGATAGCCAGCATGTGCATTTCAAGATAACAATATCTTGACATTATTCTAATGACAATATACCAGCATGGTTCGCACACATGCTTGCAGGCAGTTGTTTTGGCATGCATATAGTTTCTGTTGATTAGAAACTGCTCTTGGAACCATGCTTAATACGAGGGAATACACATACTCTGATCAGTCTCCTAGTCAGGAAAGACCATCAAAATCAGAAGAATAAGACCTGCAGTTCATAAATAGATTTACCCACGCCAGCACTTCATAATAGTCTGATCACCATCTACCAGGCAGTCTCCTATGGATTTTGACATTGTTAGAAAACCCATCAAGCATTTTGATACCAAATTAACAGATCACCTGAAGTAAATACTTTTTCTTTTGTCGAGAAAAGAGTTAGGGAGACCTAGCTCCCATTGAAGGAAATACAATTTGGAATTAAATTGCAGCAGTTCTATAGCAATGTTTCATGAATGTCAACTCTAAGCTTGGTCCACCGGTGATGGATTGAAGAAACAATATCAGTGAAGGCTAAAATGCTTGAGTTCATGTTCTGATACAGAATACAATACATTAAGTTACAAAGTGAAGGTTTTATAACACACTGTAGAATCCATGGTACATATAGGGCACTCTCAAGTATAAAGAAAATTCTGATCTATAACACTCTAATCCTCCTCAAAGTCTAGTGAGACAACAAAACAGATACAGAAGGACAAACCAAAACCCAATGGTAATAACACTCAGACTGAGAGTGGCTGCTGAACGTTGCGTTGATCATTGATGGCATCTGAGCCATTATACTGCTTCGTAGATCCATCAGACTTTCTCCTCCGAGCTATGATGCAGGTGGTGACTTCCAACACCAATGTAATACCACCCAAGAAACAAAGCACAACAATATAAGCATCCTTCCACTTCTGAGCAGGATTCAAGATTTGTAGGCCCCTGAACACATTGATGATGCCCAGAAGAATGATGGCCATTCCTACTACCTGGTGGTATAGATTCCAGTAGACACGGTACTTGTGATCCTTCTTTGGCCTCAGGAACAAAGCAGTGATCTACAAAAGATTCAACTTTTTCTCCATTACACTGATCCAAGCACTTAATGATATATAGATTATATCAAAAAATTAGAAGCAGAATTGTTTATAAGGTAATATGGACTTAGAAGAGGGAAGCAAAGCTTTTTGTTATAATAACATAGCAAGTGACCATAAAAATTTTTCATAAATACTAGAAGGAAGATAAGATTAAGATTGGCCCATAGATCATGAAATGTTACCTGTAAGGTGGCAAGGGAGAAGAGGGTGATGCCTAAGTTTCGGTGAGTGGTGTACTGAACTCCCTTGGATTTGCTCCCAAGATTAAGACCGATTCCCCAGCCAGTGACCCCCAAAGCATAACCAATAAGCTGACATAACACATGAAGGTAGAACCAGGCTGGGTCTAAGGACTTGAATGCCTTCAGATACCTTGCGATGATTGCTCCAATTGGAAGCAAAATTCCCCAACTCACAGCATTTAGTATGCCATGTATCTGTACCACAAAGAAAAGCCAAAAGCAATGAACTGAAAACAGTCTGAAATATTGATTACAACAAAATGGATCTAAAGAAAGTTATTCAAAATTATTTTGCAAAACAAACTGGAGTTTTGAAGAGTTTTCTCTAACATATATATGCTTGATATACAATAGCCATTCAGTGAGTGATCCTGACGCAATAAACTTTTGTTGCTTACTGAGAGTAATTCCCAGAAACATTAGAAGATAATTGCCATCTTATTCAAAGGGTGAGTTAGGATGGTGATCACTGGAAATATAGTAATATGAAGTCCATCTGTTAATTTTAGGGACTTTGGCTCCCTCAAGTTCTTCATGGTGGTATCCATAGCTCACCATGTTCATAGTTGTAGAGGAAAACTAGTAATAAAGAATTAGACATGTTAATCCACTGAACAAGTATATCAACTATAATAAGTAACATGACAAGGACCTTCCATCTGCCTTAGTGACAGTTGCAGGGATCGGCATGAAACGCCAAGAAGGTAAAGGAAAATTGAAAGAAAAGACAAATAACTTTTCTGGAGATTTCACTATTTAGATTCTGAAAATATAATTGAAGGGTTCTAGAGAAGAAAAGAGAGGCGCCAAAAAAGACAAACTGAAAAATAGTGAATAGCAGAAAAAATACATATATAAACAAAAATAAAGAAATAAAAATAATAATATCTAAAAAATAAAGTACTTGTAAGAATTAATATGACATAGCCACTGATTCTCTGCTATGCACGGGTTGTAATATCACAGCAGTGCAGCTCTCGATGGTTGCCATTAGAAGATGGATGACCATCAAACAAAACAATCCACAAGTGTATACTATGTTATGTATGATGTGCGTTGTCCTATGGCCATCCATCTTTTGATGGTTGCCATTGAGAGTTGCACAAGATTCTGATTGTTGCAAAATAACTCCATTAAAGATTTGCTAAAAAAAAAAGCATAGTGGCGTACAAATTATCAGTGTTCCACAATTATCTACGTTCCACACTTTATTCTTGTAAATGTAAGCATATAGATTCTTTGGCTCTTCTCGTTTCCTCTGCTGGCACAAAAGGAGAAATGGAAAAAAGACTAGAAAATCCAAAATATCAGTGAGAAAACATAGTCTTCATTTAAAACTAGAAAATGAAACGGTTCGCTCCAATTCAATATGCAACTCAACCAACCAACAAAAAAAAAAAAAGGGCAAAGGAGAATACAATCCACTCAAATTGTGCAGAACCAAATCAATATCTATCCATATAGATCGATCAATCGGTCGATAGATAAATATTCATTTTCCTTCAATCCTCCAACTAACAAAAAATCAATGTTCTCAGAGAGAGTAGGAACAGAGTTCACTCAAACTCCCCAAACCCATTCCAATTTTCCTTACCATCATATTTATAAAAGAAAAAAAAAACTATTCTTCTACTCTCAGATAAACCAAATTAAATGTCTTATCAACACTAATTAAAACTCTTGCCAAGTTCTAAAAACCTTTACTCTGTTTATTATAGAGAGAGAGACATAAGCACTTACATTCCTCTCCTTCAACCTTGAATCCTTTCCTCCCGAGCTCTGCCCACTGACCACATCCAGTGTCCCCTTGGCGTTCAAATTCGCCACCCCGATGTCATGCTTGTTAGGCAAGCCATCAGTAGAGCTCGGCCCAACCTGCCACGCCTGGTTCATCCTCGTCACGCTACTTGGCAGCTTTAGCATGGCGAACACCGTCATGACGCCGCCGGCATCCTCCTCGGCCTCGAGCCCCCACGTCTCGAAGGCGATCGGCGACGGCGTGACAGGGCCATAAGCAGAGATGTTGAAAGTCTTGGCTACGAGGAAGCCACTGGACTGGCGGAGCCCGACGACAGCCTGCGCCCCCACCATGCCGGAGCCGGTGGGGTTGAGGGCCCATGCAACCCAGCCACCGGAGCGGGATGGGGGGGCGACGAAGGCGATGGAAAGCGTGGAGTTGGCGGCGTCGTAGGTCCAGTGGAGGGCGGCGGAGAGGTGGGGGAGGTCGTTGCAGGTGGCGAAGAGCCGATTCTTGGAGAAAGTTTGGGAGGAACAGGTCTGGGAGAAGGATGGAAGAGGTAGGAGGAGGAGGAGGAGAGAGAAGACAAAAAGTAGAGTTGATGCCATGACCAAGGGAATGAATACCAGCTTTTCTTCTTCCCTTTGGGGTGTTTGGAGTGTTTAAATATATGGGTGGTGTGAGCTATGGAGAAGAAAACAAGTGAGAGGGAGAGCATTGGAGAGAGGAGGTTATGCTGCCTGTGAGATTTTATAAGGGGAGGAGGGTCAGATGCTTGACTCGTGTGCTTCATTTTGTTACGTTTTAATCTATCTATTTCATTTGATTAAAAATGAATCTAATATGTAAAAAGGGAGAAGTAGCTTAATCATTTATTTCTTTTTTCAATTTATTTAATTCAACTAAATCAAAGGGAATCAAAGAGCAGATCTTCTAGAAGTGATTTGAGACTATCAAGCTAGCAAAGTCTTTTGATTGTTACATCTCACCTTGTTCACTCTCTCCTTATTATTTTTTTCCTTCTTTTTCTTAAATCTTGTGACTATGTTCTGAGAATATAATTTTTTGCTTTCACTTTGCATTCTCCTAGTCTCTTAGTAGAGCCATGATGCACTCTTATTCAGCTAAATTTACTTCCACACATAAAGGCATATATAAATATGTTCTTAAGAAAGTATTATGTTTTTGGAGTAAAAAAAGGTTTCAGAACCAATATGTGAATTGGCTTGAAAAATTTATTACATTTGAGCACCAAATAAGCCCTGTACACCAAAACAGCGTAGTTCTTGTTGGCCGCATGGTGGAAACTTTATTTCCACTATGGCTACTCAATGCCTTTTGATAACCAATGCTAGAAACATGATCGGCAATCAAGCTATTCATGAATGCATAAAAGTGAATTGATTTTGTTTTTGGAAATAAATTTAGCATGCCAAGTGATTGAATTGGTAATGTCATTGGCTGTTAGATATAAATTATCTGAATCAATCCCCCTGTCCTCATTGTACTAATAATTTTTTAAAAAAAACTGCTCAATAGATATACCGATGTCTATATGAAAAATTCCAAAATTTCAATTTCCTTTAAATAAGCATTTCTTTAATAATGAATCTCAAGCTTAATTATCTGGGAAATTTTTCTTGCCTTTCCCTAAGCAAGATGCTTGTGCACAGCTCTAAATTCCCTTAATACTAATTAGTCATGACATGCATAAGCTTGAGGGTAAGTGTCTAAATACCAACGAATGGTTCAATTATTATGTAAGCTAAGCATGGTCCCACTTTGTTAAGCTCCAATAGGATGCACTGCTTGCCATTCTGTCCAAAATATTGGGTCATAATTTGAAGGAGGAAGGAATTTGGACATGCCATGTTTATGTATGGGTTTATGATAGCTTTGGGATGCATGGGTGGAATGACATAGGGCTGAGGAGTCTAAAAAAAGACAGTGGACGTACAGGTGCCCATGATGATAATTAAGTGGGTTATATGATCCTGTGTGGTTCCGTCAATAAACTTCAAACATTTGTCTTAATGTATTATGATACCATATTTATTTTAACACAACACAATTTTGATATAAATTTTTTAAGATTATAAATTAAAAAATTATTAGTTAACTTTAAATTTTAACAATATTTTTTGGCAGTGGGTACCGTCACCTACTAGTAGCAATTGACTAAAAGATGGCAGCACCTAACTACACTGTTCACTCACATGCCAGATCTTCACTCGTGGTCTCCACTCCAAGCAAAAATAAGGTGGCTCGTTATCTCTCTTGATTTCTGTTTTGGTTTTCGAGAATCCAAGAAAAAAAATTTGATTAACTTGCATCATAATATTTTTCTACTTTTCCAAATATTTATAAAATTTTTAAAGTTTTTAGAAGGAAATATTTATTGATTCAAAAGAGAGTGCAATATAGAAGCGAGGGATAGAAAAACTTCGGTTTAAATGCTATCTTGAACATCAATCTTTATGGATATTTCTCTGGTTCAATTTTGTTTAAAGAAACAAACTTAGTCCACATCGAGTGAACATAGGCAAAGAGACAATGCTTACTAGTCAGCACAAACTCAGCTACTTGGTCTGAGTCACTGGCATCTTTACTGGGCCCACAGAGTTAAAAATTTGGAATTAGACCACTAATCTTAGATTAGAGATATGGATGAGAAGGAGATGGAAATAATATAATGCCTTATTCTCACAACAAAGAGGGATGAAAGCAACCAAACACACTATAATTAAACTAATTTAAACTTTGATATTAAACATCATCATGATGCATATCATGCAAGTGGTTCAGCAAATAGATGGGGGACGCTTGTTTGCCCTTGTAATTCAACTGCAACTTTTGCTTGTCGCATAAGCAAATGTTGGAGCTTTTATTAATCCTTGTTGGCCGACAGCATGCCTTTAATCTTAAAGTTGCATAGCTTTATAGATCATTTTTAGATTGTAAATTTCAGTTTATCTAATGGTATAATAATAATAATGGCTGTATTTAGACTGTCAAACTTGTTAAATAGAAAAGAGTTGTCATTCCACTAGATTGAATGAGTGTAAATAATAAATAAGCATCTTTTGATCAAGAAGATTGGATATTATATAAGAAACATACAATTTTCTAGATACATTTCTTGATTGAGAGGAGAGTATATAAGAAACGGACAATCAGTATTATTTGCTGCACATATAAGATACAATTTGAATTTGAAATTTAACGGCCCTAACATTTTGATGAGAAAATAAATGGAATGTTTTTTTTATGATGGTGTTCCAAGATATCTTTATTCGTGTTTAATATAATGTTTGAGTATGAGGATCATTTTATCAATCAAAGAGGAAAATATGAATTATTTGATTAATTCAAGGTTCAATTATATCCTGTTGGACTAATGGATGGGTGCTCAATGGCTCTTGTGTCCTCACGTCTCCTCTTGCCATCCTCGTTCCATGGTGTCGTTTCTCTTCTATTAGCCTAGTGGAATCTTCATGAATTGGTCACATTTTGCAGTAGTTTGAAACTCAGTTCTTGGATCTTCAATCGTATCTAACAAGAAGTGCTACTACAAATCTAAACATACAAATATATTTTAAGATCCTAGATTAAATTGTTTTATTGTAATCTAAAAGACTCCAAACAAATTTCGACTTTGCAAGAACTTATGCTCAGATAAATTGATTGATGGTCGCTGAAAACTCTAGAGCTCCTTATCCGGCCCTCCTGGCTTTGTAGACTGATTGCTTCCACTTCTCAATTTCTTTCTCCTTTCTTTCATCCCCAAATTCTATCATTTTTTAAAATTTGACATCTTTGTGAATGTACCATTCTTTGATTCATAAGATGGAAGAGGCATCTCACTTCCTTTATTATTTTTTACAAATAGATAAAATTATTTTTTGATTTTTATCACAATCGAAAAGAAAAGGTGAGACGTCTCCATCCATTACCTCTCATTTTACTTCACACACACTCTTGCACTGCATGGTGGTGGGATGTTAGTCCAAATGGGAACTGGGGAGACCAACTCCCTCAGATCCGGGAAAGAGGAGAGGCTTCGGCTCTGGACTACACTGCCGTCAAAAAAATATATATATGGAGATTTGAGACTCGACTGAGAGAGTGAGAGAGGGAGAGAGAGAGAGAGAGACAGGAGACGAGACTGTTGTTGGGGCAAATTAAAGAATAGAGGTTTTGACGTCCGTGTCTCCTACGCCGATGGTGACTGCCGTGGAAGGAGGGATGATGAAAAGGACGCGGAAGGAAGACCAGGGTGGTTCGTTAAGAAGAGGGAGTTCCATAGAACACCACGTACGTCATCGTGTCGACTGCGTGACGCCGGATGTAACCATTTCCGGGTTCGAATTCCGGGTAGGCCCAAACGGGTTCGACTCAAGAGAGACCCAATATGGCTTGAAGACTTGAACACGTACATTTCGGCCATTTAATTGTATGTACCTCTCCACTCTCTCACACACACACTCACGGACAGATGCACGCACGCATACAAACACTATTCCTGTTGAATCTACGCGCAGTGTGTGTCTCTATGAGAGTTATATGCACATTGAGATGGTTACGTATACATTGTGTGTAAAATTCTCTATACACCCGCTTAATAATTTAATATCAGGATTTCAAAACACAAAACCAAACCGTTTGGGTTTATTAGGAAAAGTTTACGGAGTTCATTGTCTTCCTTAATGATGAAATTGGAGGGGCAGCAAAAAATGGATCAACTCCCTCTTCGTTAAATTGCTGGGTAAGGGCTTTCCTTTTAGGCTTCTCTCTAAAGAACGACAGATGAGGTAGCCTGTGGGAGTTCAAAATCGTTTCATTAATTACCTGCTGGACATATGGCGTTCCGTATTGAGAAGGAAACAGGGAAGATTTGGGTTATGGCGAATGGGCCGTGGACCATAGCGGAGCAAACTGTGGCTTTCGAAGCTTGGCACCGGAATTTCAGTGCTGGTGTTGACTCCACTAATACTAGCGCTACGATGCGGGTAAGGTTCCTTAATCGTCCCATGGAGCTTTGGGAGCGGAGTATGCTCCTGCGCATTGCTTCTGTGTCTGGTGTTCCGAAGTTCATTGACAATTGTACTGAGGAAACCATCAGGGATGGGTACGCAAAAGCTTGCATTCAAATTGATTTATCCAAGCCTTTTCGTTATTGATATTGTGGCAAAGGTTAGAAGAAGATGGCAAGAGTTCATGCATGAAAATCTCTCTATTTTGTGTTATTTCTGTCGAACAGTAGGGCATAAGGAGTCTTAAGGATCATCCCAGTTAGATCAAGTTGCTGACCATCCCATTCCTCCAATTACATCACAATTAAACACTATTATAACCCGGTCTCAAACAGGCAAGTCTAAACCGAAACAATTTCTGGATTTCCAAGTCTTCTACTCTGCTCATCATCCTCTCCGGGCTCTTTCTAGCATTCTAACTGAATCTGAGCCTATTTGTTTCTCACAGGCAGTGTCAGATTCTAACTGGTGTGCTGCTATGGGGCTAGAGTTTGATGCATTAATGCATAATGGGACTTGTTCCTTATGTCCTCGTCCTAAAAATCATTGTATTATCCGAAACAAATGGGTTTACAAGATCAAAAGACGACCTAATGGCAGTATAAAAAGGTTTAAGGCTTGTCTAGTTGCCAAGGGATTTGATCAGCAAAGTGGAGTGGATTACCATGAAACCTTCAGTCCAGTTATCAAACCATCTACTATTCACCTTGTTTTGGCTCTTGCCGTTTCATTTCACTGGCCAATCCGACAATTGGATGTTTCTAATGCCTTTCTTCATGGGGTTTTAGACGAAGAGGTTTACATGGAACAATCGAGAGGATTTGTTGATTCCTCACAACCAGATTTCGTCTATCATCTTCACAAATCTCTTTATGGCTTTAAACAAGCCCCAAGAGCTTGGTTTAGGAGGCCGTCACAGTAATTATTGGAGTTTGGTTTTATCGAATCTTCTGTTGACTACTCATTGTTTACTTTCCACTCTAACAAGCTTTTATCTTTGTGTTGGTATATGTTGACGACATAATTGTCACTGGTTCAGACTCAAGTGCTATTTTGGATCTCATATGTAAACTATAGTCCTGCTTTCATACGAAGGATCTCGATCCTTTAAGCTATTTTTTGGGCATTAAAGCTTCAAGGGATTCCACCATGCTGCATTTGAGACAAACCAAGTACATCACTGATTTGTTAATCAAAATGAAGATGGTTAGCGCCAAGCCATTAGCTTCTCCACTTGCTTCTAGTACCAAGCTTTCTGTTGCTACTGGTGACTTGCTGCCCGATCCTACACAATCTAATGCTAATCAAGCTTTGGGGTTGATCTACTTAGTTAAGTCCAATCAGAGGCTTGGCCTATTCAGTCCGATTTGACCAAAATTAAAAAAAAAAAGAGATTTGACCTGGATCAACTTGAATCAATGTGTGTGATCCATGAATCAAGTAGAGAGAGAAAAGGAGGGTATTCCACTTCTCTCTTTGTATTTTTTTGGCCCAAAATGAATGGACTCGGCCTACATGGACGAATAAGGCCCAACAGGGCCCTAGAGGTATACGACCCAAATGGATATGTGTTAACAGAATGATTAGGACCCAAACTTGGCTCATAATAGACACGGCCAAAAAGGACCCAAAATGACTGAATCGGTCCCAAATTTAGCGCACAATGAGCGCAACCGAGTAGGGCCCAAAATGATCAAACATGGCCCAAATTTGGCCTACAATAGGCACGTCTCAACATGGCCCAAAATGATTGAACTGGATCCAAATTTGGCCCACAATAGGCACAGCCCAACACAACCCGAAATAAATGAAGTGGGCCCAAATTGATGAACATGGCCCAAATGGATGAATTAGGCCCAAGTAGATTGACACGTCCCAACACAGCCCAAATGGATGAACTCGGCCCAACGTGGCCCAAATTGATGAACTCGGCCAAAGTACATGAACACGACCCAATATAAATTCTTTCATCCTGTTGAACATGGAGGAAGAAGGAAAAGAAGGAAGAGAGGAAGGAGAGGAAAGGAAAGCAAAAGATGGCCGATGGCCTGGCGGTGGCTCGATCAGTGACTTATGGAGGCACGGCCAGCAGCAAGGTATCACAGCCGGCGAAAAGGGGCCAATTACTTGGCTTAGAATAGAGGAGCGGCCGTGAACACAGAAGAAGCAGAGGAGGGAAAAGAAGGGGGGTTGTGCCCCCTAGCTGCCTTAAAGGCAGTTTCCTTAGCCAATGAAGAAGTCATGGCGTGGAACTCATCGACAGACAGTGGTGGTGGTCGCGGAAGCAGCGGCGGCAGCTCGAAACCAATCTCAGAACAAAGAAAAAACAAGGCCACAGGAAAAACTTCGGATGGGCTCGGCTAGGGCGTCACACCGGCCATAAGAGTAAGAGGGGGAGGGAAGGGAGGGAGGAGAGGCTCGGTGGTGGTCCTATGTAGGCAAAAAATGGAGATTTATAGTAGTTTCCGAATAGGGTTGTGGCTCGCTTACCACCATGAGAATCGTGAAGATTGAGTGAGATCGGCGGCTGTTCGCACTCATACGGATCAGGTGTTCGACCTTAGAGCTCCCGACCTGTTGACCGACCTCGACGATTCACGACCTCGGAAGCCCAACCTCACCATCCATCCGCTGCGGTCACATCCTTCTGCAGCCCGACCAGAGACCATGCCCTGCCACCGCCGCTAGCAATTAATGCGCGTGGCCTCTGCAAACCTCTGGTTTACTCAACAATTAATGCACATCGCTCCTGCAGACCTCCGGCTTAATCAACAATTAATGCGCATGGCTCCTGCTATCTACGGATCTCAAGCCCTCCACGGTAAATCTGCTCGGCCGCATCCGATCAGCCATGACAACTCGTTGGCTCCGGCCTGATCTCCTACGGCAAGGAATTAATTCACACGATCGTGCATTAATTCATATGACATGCTCAATCATACGGTAACTCGTTTGCCCCGTCATATCACAGGTAATCTAGTATCCCTCTATAAAAAGGGAACCCCTCCATCTTAGAAGGGGCTGGACTCTAAAACTCTGGACATATATTTTCCCTCCAATTATTCACCTGCCCCCTCTGACTTAAGCATCGGAGGGCCGACGCCGGGAACCCCGGCCACTAGATTTTTGCACGCCCCGCGGAGGACGTCGCCCACCGACGGACCGCCGCCCGCCAACTCTCGTCGGAGCTCCTCCTTCTCAGCCGAGTGGTCACCCCCGGGTCCAATTTTCAGCAACAGTTGGCACTAGAGGAAGGGACCGAGTCTTGCCCATGAAGTTGAGAAGCAAAGGAGCCTTTAATGCCTTCCGACGTCTCCCACAAAGTCCTGGGCACTCTGTCCAGAATTCGCCATCTCCGGCTGATCCAGTTCTCCAGGTTCAGCCGAAACAGTTTGACATCCTGGTGCAACAGGTTCAAGCCTTGGCCGCAGCCATCCAAGGTCTGCAACGTAAGGAAGCCCCACCTGCGCCGCTTCCGCAGGCCCAGACCCAGCCAGTTCTTCCCCCAAACGGACCGGTGTTCCAGGGCGAAAACCTCCACGGCTCCTCGAGGGTCAACAACGAGGAGCGATGCTGCTGCCAGGGTTCAGCACGAGCGTCCCCCTGGAGAAAACCCCCAAGGAGGGGCCTAGGCAACGGGCCGTAGCTATCAGAAGCTGAGTCGGTCCCAAAGCAACTTGCACCAGAGCAAACCTCTGTGGCGATCCTCCAGAGCGGAGAACTTGATAGGAAGGTCGAGAAGCTTGAGTGTTAGATTAAGGCGCTCCACAGCAAGAAGACGAGATGCGAGGGTGACTTTGAGTTTACCACTAAGTTTCCCTTCTTCTGCCAGATCAAGGATGAGCCGGTCCCACCAAGGTTCAAAATGCCCTAGGTAGAGCCCTATAATGGAACGAACGACCTCCTCGACCATTTGGAGAGTTACCGAGCCCTCATGGTCTTGCAGGGGTCCTCGGTGGCTATGCTCTGCAAAGCCTTCCCAGCGAAATTTCGAAGAACGGCTCGGTTCTGGTTCTCTAGGCTGAAGCCCAGCATAGTGTTTTTCTTTGAGCAGCTCGGCAGGCAGTTCGCCACCAACTTCGCCGCCAGTCGACGTTAGCGGCGAACCTCGGACTCCCTCCTCGACGTCAAACAAAGGGAGGGAGAGTCTCTCAAAAACTATCTCGACCGTCTCACTGCCGCAACTTGGAAGGTCTGCGAGCTCGACCAGTCGATAGCTATGTCGGCGCTCAAAACCAGAGCTCGGTCCTACAGGTTCCTCTTCTCTATTGAAAAGAGCTTCCCCGCCGACTTCACTGAGATGCTGGTCCGGGCCCGAAAGTACGCGAAAGCCGAAGAGGCCATTGTCTCCAGGCGGAGCGCGACCGAGCAAACCCCAAGAAGCAAAAAAGACGTCGCGAGGAGCGCGGTCATCCTAAAAGCTCGTCTTCCCGCCAAAACAAGATCCTATCTCGGCTAAGGAGTCCATCTCGGCAGCGGGACAGCTCCGACCAAGATCCCCGCCCCGACCGAGATCTCCGACGCAGCCACGAGTACCCTCGGGGAGGTATGAGAATTATACTTTCCTCAATGCTCCCCGGGCAGAGATCCTGATGGAGATCGAGGGCCGGGATTACTTCCGACCTCCACCCCCGATGCGGGACCCTGAAGCTTGGTGCAATCCTAGGAAGTACTGCCGCTTCCACCAAGACCATGGCCACGATATGGAGGATTGCTTCCAGCTCCAGGACGAGATCGAGGCGCTCATCCGCCGTGGAGTACTCAACCGGTTTGTGTGGAACCGACGTGAGGAAAGGAGGCAAGTAGAAAATACCGTGCAGCCCGAAGATCCAAATACCAACAGGCCTATCGCCGGCACCATTAACACCATTGGCGGAGGAAGCCTGGTTGAAGAGCCATCCGAGGGACGGACCCTACCGGATCATACGAGTCCAGCGACCCGGAGCATACAAGCTGGAGTCTCTTGAAGGGACCCTTATCCCACGAAGCTGGAATTTCGAAAACCTTCGGATGTATTACCAGTAGGACCCTAAGGGGTCCTCAGTAATCGGGAACAAGATTCTCGCCCTCTCTTCATGTTAATTCGGTTACAATTCTTTCTTAACCATTCTGTGCTCCTCTTGACATTGGGACCTTTATGATCCATAGAAAACACAACCAAGTTCGGATGCCCGACCAAGCTCGGATGCCCGACCAAGTTCGGATGCCCCAGTCAAGCCTGGAACAGCTCGCCGCGACGACATAGAGCTCGGTCTCGAACTTCCTCAAAGATTCCGACGGAGTTCGGGATGCCCCGAGAGTCGACAGCGAGCCCAAGCTCCCTCGACCTCAGAAAGACGGGATAGTACCTTCGCGGCCCTCCGTGGCGCTCGACATCGACAACGGATAGTATCTTCGCGGCCTCCCGTAGCGCCTCCTCGACTAAGGTCGAGATGCCCCGATAAGTCGACAGCGAGCTCAAGCTTCCTCGACCTCAAAAAGACGGGATAGTACCTTCGCGGCCCTCCGTGGCGCTCGACATCGACAACGGGATAGTACCTTCGCGGCCCCCCATAGCGCCTCTTCGACTAAGGTCGAGATGCTCCGATAAGTCGACAGCGAGCCCAAGCTCTCTCGATCTCAAAAAAATGGGATAGTACCTTTGCCGCCCTCCGTGGCGCTCGACATCGACAACGGGATAGTACCTTCGCGGCCCTCTGTAGCGCCTCCTCGACTAAGATCGAGATACTTCGATAAATCGACAGCGAGCCCAAGCTCCCTCGACATCGAAAAGACAGGATAGTACCTTTGGGGCCCTCCATGGCGCTCGACATCGACAACGGGGTAGTACCTTCACAGCCCTCCATAGCGCCTCCTCGACTAAGGTCGAGATGCCCCGATAAGTCGAGAGCGAGCCCAAGCTTCCTCGACCTCGAAAAGATGGGATAGTACTTTCGTGGCCCTCCGTGGCGCTCGACATCAACAATGGGGTAGTACCTTCGCGGCCCTCCGTAGCGCCTCCTCGACTAAGGTCGAGATGCCCCGATAAGTCGATAGCGAGCCCAAGCTCCTTCGACCTCGAAAAGACAGGATAGTACCTTTGTGGCACCCCGTGCCGCTCGACAACGATAACGGGATAATACCTACGCAGATCCCCAACAATAGCAACATCCCCCAATGTGCTGGTGTCCCTGAAGCGGGTCCCAAGCTAAAGAACGCCCCCAAAAGTTGGCTGAAGAGCGAAGTGGCTTGCCTTAGCATGGGGTGCCTAACTCCGACGATGCAAGAGGTACATTCCACTCAGCACCTGCTCCATTACATCTATTTACTTATCTTGCTGACAAAATGCTGATCAAGCTCTGGACCTCCCCCGACCAAAGTCGGAATGCTCTTCTGAGTCAACCACAAGCCGAGGTCTCCTCGACCCTGGGCATGCTCTCCCCATCGCTAATCTGTAGTTCGGTCCATACAAACCCCTCTAAATGAGGGCTCGTACGAGTCCAAACGAGTGATTTAAGTCGACGCCGGCTTGTAGCGACGACCTCGAGCCTTGATACTCTGGCCAAGCTCGAAAATGCCGAGTCACTCACCGTGAGCTCCAATTCCACTCGTTGATACTCCGATCAAGGCCGAGGCCAACAACCATGAAAGCCCCGACAATAACTTGACTTTGGTCTACGATCTCCTCGGGGACCAACCCTAAAGCTTTTTATAAGCTTATATCCGGAAATCTGAGCTCAAAGACTTGGCCAAATCTTCCGGAAGATAAACCTAAAGACCTGACGAAATCCCTTCGAGGTCCAGGGTTTGGGCTCAACGCTTCGGCAATTTAGGAGCCGAGCTCAAGGGTTTGGTGAGATTCGAACCCGAGCTCGAAGATTTAGCGAATTTTTCTAAAGTCTGAGCTCGGAGCCCTTCCTATCGAACGTAGTCGGAACCTAAGTCTACGGAACCTAAGTCTATGAACTTAGCCGAGCCCGAAGACTTAGAGAAATTCGCTGAAGGGAATTCAACTTAGCAAACGTGGTCGGAACCTAAGTCTACAGAACGTAAGTTTATGAACTTAGCCGAGCTCAAAGACTTAGAGAAATTCGCTGAAGGGAATTCAGCTCAAGCAATTAAAGCAAAAACTCATCTACCATGCAAAAGGAGAAGGAGAGGCAAACATAAATTTGCAAAAATAAAATATCTTTCATTAATGGAAGCCCGAAGGCTAAAGTACAGAATTGAGGTTCGGTCGCACAATAAGTTCAGAGGCCGACCTCGCTTACAACAAAAGAAGAACAAAAAGAAAAAGACAAAAAGGAGAAGGGGACTTAGGAGGCTGCGGCTTCATCGGCACCGGGGTCGTCCACGATGATCACCTAGGGGTCCTCGGCAGGTGTTGGCTCGGGACCTTCTGCGGCGGGCTCAGATGCAGCTTCGCCAGCGATCTCGGAAACTCCCCCGGCAACCTCCCTAGCGGGAGTCACTCGAGCCATTTGCTCAGCCTCGGCGACCTTGACCTCGGCCTCGGTGGCCTCTTCTTCGGCCTCGAGTGCCGCAGGAAGATCGAACTCGCTCTCCTCGCCAACCCCCGATCTTGGCCGAATCCCCGTAAGGTCGAGCTGGGGGTAGAACCGCGCCATCTGCCTTCGAAAATTTTCGAAGCTCCGAAGGAACCCGTCCATGGTCTCCTCCTCCAACATGTCGCGGAACTCTTCTGACTTCTTGAAGAGTTCCACGGCATTTTGGGCTTGCTCGAGTGCCCTCTTCTCTCGGGCCTCGAGCTACTCGACCTTCAGGCGGAGAACTCCGCCCTCATATTTGTAGCCGGCGGCTTCAGCGCGGGCCTCAGCAAGTTGCGCCTCGGAGGCGCGTAGTTCGGACCTCGCCAAAGTATGCGCGGCCCTCTCCTCTTCAAGTTCACTAATGGCCGATCGCCGCCCGACCTCAGTAGCCTCCGCCCGCACGATGGCTTCCGCTTGCGCGGCCTCCGACTCGGCAAGCCTCTTCTCGGCCGACTCCAGCTGTCTTTGGAATCGCCGAGATTCGTTCTGGCATCCCGAGGCTATGAATACCAGTATGTCGATCTCGTGGAAATGCTGCAGGAAAAACAACGATAAGTAAAAGTAAAGGAAATACCTATAACTAAAGACAAAATGAGAAGACAGCTTATCCGAACAGCGTTGCGGTACGTTTGATCGACGATCTTTCCGAGCTCGAGGGCTTCAAACTCGGCCCGGTAGGTCGGGAGCATCGCACGGCGGAATACTGCACGCGCGACATCGCTATCCCGGAGGGCCGATCTGCCCTCATGGATCGGGGACTTCGGGTCGGCTGACCCCCTCTCGGAGCGTCCTCCAACCTCCGATGAGCTTGGCCCGCCCGAGCTCGCGATGACAGGGCAGGACGCACTCGGGACCCTGGGGCCCCTGCTCGGCTCGGGCCCCGAGCACCACAAGCGAACAATAGGCCGACCTGCCTGTTGAGAGATGGAGGCAGGGCAGGCCGGAGGCGCCGAGTCTGATGCTCCCCCGGAACCCGAGCTCGCACGCTCGGTGCCTGAGGCCCTCTCCTGGACAGAGTCGGACGTTCTGGCCCCAGAACCCCTCGCCTCGGCAGGGGCAGAAGTAGAAGCCGACCTGGCCCTCTTTCTGGGCTCGGGAAGAGCCCCGCCGGCCTCACTGCCCTCCTCTTCAGCCGGGAGAAGAGGGATGTGTTGCTTGTCGGCATGTGGGGAAAGTCTGAAAAGAAGAAAAGAAGAAAAACTCTAAGTAAGAAAGGAAGGAAATAGGAGAATAAGGCGAAAGACAAAACAACGTGACCGCTCTTACCCTCGGGGCGCGCCGAGCTCAAGCCGACATTCACCAAGGCCTCCTCGCTCAGGAGGTCGATCAGATTGATATCCCTCCCGAGACCACGCAGAGCGTCAAGAACCCTCTGCTTGTCCGCCATAAGCTGGGTGAATCTATTGAGGGCCTTCAGCCGAGGATGCCCCCACCTCGGGTCAAATCCCACGCAAGAAAGAAAAACTTTCCCTTCCACTCATGAATAGAGGAAGGGGCACCTCGGAAAAGTGACATACCGCCCCGAAAGGTGAAATATAGCCACTATCCGTCCGCCGAGTTCATCTTTAATAAGAAACACCGACGAAAGACACTCACCAAGGTTGGAATCCCGTGCGCAAGGCAAAAAGATAAGAACCCGACAATGATCCTCCATGAGTTCGGAGTGAGCTGTGCTGAGATGAGTTGGTACTCCACCAGCAAGTCGTTCACAAACTCATGGAGAGGGAACCACAGGCTGGCCCAGAGTGTCTCAACGTGCACCCCGATCCGACCTGGAGATGGTCGCGTCACCCGGTCCTCTGGCCCCGCAGGTTCGAGATGAAACCCAGGCCGAAAAAAAACCCGAGAACGGACCAGCTTTAGTTCCTCCTCCGACAGGCTGAACCCAACTTCATTTGGACCAGAATCCATTTTAGAAAGAAAGGCGAAAGGGAAAACAAAGGACGAAGAAAAGGGAAAAGAAGAAGAAAGGGAGTCCCCGAGCCAACGAGGGGAGATGACCTACGGGGGGATCGCTGGAAATCGCCCTGGGGCACCGCCGGGGAGATTCGATTGCAGCCGAGAGAGAAGAATAGAGACGGAGGAAGAAGGGGTAGCAGCAACAACAAGCAGCCAAGCAAGACCTTTCTAGGGCTAATCTAAGGGGTTTATATAGACCCTCCCGACGGTCCAGATCGACAGGACTGGATCCCGCCTTTTGTTCAGATCGTGCCACGTGTCGGCCCCAAAAACCGAAGCGACATATTTAACCTGGATCGACGTTTCGGATACAGAATCAAGGCAGCGTCCCATCGGATCTTGGAGCCTCATCATGAGCCCACCACGCGAGGCGGTCTCAAAGGGCAAAAAGGCGTCGCCCCATCTCCTCTCATTAAAAGTGCCCCGAAATACGCAGAGCGCCAGAATAATTTAAGTTTCCCTGGCCCCCACCACTGCAATAAAGACAACTACTTCCCGCATTCGAGCTCGCAAATGGCTCGAACTCGGAAGTCGGAGGTAGTGTTGGGGGAATATAAATTGCCCCAAAGCACGTGAGCAAATCACCGGCATGTGATCAGAGGCGCCCGACCTCAGAGGCGCCCGACCTCAGAGTTCTCGACCTGTTGACCGACCTCGACGATTCTCGACCTCGGAAGCCCGACCTCACCATCCACCCGCCACGATCACATCCTTCTGCAGCCCGACCAGGGACCATGCCTTGCCACTGCCGCTAGCAATTAATGCGCGTGGCCTCTGCAGACCTCCGGCTTACTCAACAATTAATGCGCATGGCTCCTGCAGACCTCCAGCTTACTCAACAATTAATGCGCATGGCTCCTGCTATCTACGGATCTCAAGCCCTCTACGGCAAATCTGCTCGGCCATGTCCGATCAGCCACGACAACTCGTTGACTCCGGCCTGATCTCCTATGGCAAGGCATTAATTCACACGATCGTGCATTAATTCATACGACATGCTCAATCATACGGTAACTCGTTCGCCCCGTCACATCACAGGTAATCCAGTACCCCTCTATAAAAAGAAAATCCCTCCATCTTAGAAATGGCTGAACTCTGAAACTCTGGACAAATATTTTCCCTCCTATTATTCACCTGCCTCTCTGACTTAAGCATCGGAGGGCCGGCACCGGGAACTCCGGCCACCGGCTTTTTGCAGGCCCCGCGGAGGACGCCGCTCGCCGACGGACCGCCGCTCACTAACTCTCGCCGGAGCTCCTCCTTCTCAGCCAAGTGGTCACCCCTGGATCCAATTTCCAGCAACACTTATATGTACCCAAATGCAAATAATTGAACTTTAACCAATCCATGAGGTGCACATAGTGGGTGTGAATCCTAAACTCGTACAAATTAACAACTTCTCCAGCTAACTTGTAACCACTCAAATTGACATATCTTTGACCTATCCAATCCACCAAGCCCACGTACAAGAACTGTGAAAGCTTTGTTACCATAGATAACTCCGTCCAATGTGTAACCCACAACCAGGTAGTCTGTTTGGTGCCAATTTAAAACTAGATATATGTACAAGGGATGGACGTCATCTTGCAACTCTTCTGCCGAAGGTTCATACGTTACTAAAGCATTTACTCTATTTATAACGCATACGGTCTACTGCGTGAGTACACGTGATCTCACCCATCTTATTATAGAGACACTCTCGAAGGATATGGACGTGGCTATAAAAGGGCATGCTTGGAGGAGTCATCCGGAGCAGGAGGCTCTTCTTTGATTACCCCCGGGGATGCTGAAGCCAGACAGTCTTCTCCATTTCCTTGGGAAACCTTCATGCCCAAACATCTAGCCCAACCATTCTGGGCGTCTAGTATGCCACTGGAGGATAAAGGAAGGCATTCTTTTGTGAGCAGTCTCATACCATCCGTACCTAAGATGATCGTCCTGGAGAGACCGAGAGCCAAATGTGAGCCGGAGATCTCTTGTAAGAAGAGACAATGGCAGGGAAACGCTTGCTTGTAGGCGATCCCATAGTGCTAATAGATGTCATACATCTTTTCTTGCATCACATTTTGGCGATTGGTTTCTCGAGTCTGGAATAACAAAATAATGAAAACTTCCAATGGCAAGGAAGGAGACAATTTCTGAAAGAGAACCGATGAAGATCTATTGAAAGTCATCTTCAGCAGTTTTACCGTGCTATAAAAATTGTTATTATTTTCTTTCTTGGTTTTTTTTTGAATGAGGGAGGAGTGTAAAAGCTAGATTCTGAATACTGATGTAAATGTTCCGAGCAAAGTTAGTGATCAACTAGCAAGTAACCCGTGCTACGCAGCGGGCTCTAATTAAAGTGATTGTAAAAAATGACTGATAAAAACACAATAATAATCAGAAAAATATTTTAATGTTTTTTTCTCTGAAAACTCAAGTAATATCTTTTTTCTCTAGGAAATTACCTTCATTCTATTTCTCCTCCCCGGAAACAAATAATCGTTCAATGCAAAGTACTTGGTACTTAACAAAGGTGCAATAAACAACTACATACATAAGGTATAAGACACTGAGCAGCATCCCTATCTAGAACTTCTAGAGTGCGACTCTCCTCAGAGAAGTGCAGAAACGAACCCAGATTGCAAGATTCCAAGTACAGTCTCCCTAATTCACGCATACACGGAGAGAGAGGGGGATCAGGGGTTTGGTGGTGGCAAATAATGATTAGATACAATCTTAACCAACAAAACCTATTCACCTATATGGGATCTACCTCAACAATTAATTGTATATTCCCTAAAGCTGAAATTACTTCAGATCCACTTTCAACTTCACATCAACCTTGCATGAATTTGTGCTGAGGTTTTGTCAAGCAGAGTGTCAATTAGCAAGTTGTCAAACCTACCAACCCTTTCATTATTAAAAATTTCCATCCAAATAAAAGGATAATAACAATAGCGATGAAGAACTTTTGGAAAAAATCTCATTAACAGTACATTATCCTGAAATTCTGGAGGAAGAGATGAGCAAAATTTATAATTGTATTGAACAATAGATGGTTCACAAAATGATGGTAAGTTTGTTTGAAAGGATCATTGCATGAAAAGGCTGCTATCATATCTAAATGTGGATGATCACTACATACAAAAGCTGATTTTTTTTTGCAGAAACAGGACTCCAACTAGCACATTTTTTTTGCACATGGAAAGCTCTATTTGAATTTTTGTAATAGTTTGCTTGAGGAGAGTAAAAAGAATTTAATTTAAATAGTGAAAAGTGATTAATGAATGACATAAGGATGCAATAGGACTGTGTTAAGCATATTTCTAATATACTCTCCTTGATTTGCAAATTTAAGAAGCATTATTAGCTAAAGATAAATTATCTTGAACAGGCCTTCTTTGCAGGTGGCGGTGTGAATTGTTTTTTGTCAAGGACAACAGAGTTCATAGGTGATGACGATGCGACAGTAGAACCGTAATTGGCCAAAGGGGCTTCGTAATGAAATGTATAAATTAACTTATATAGAATATTAGATAAGGTACAAAATACTGATAAGTTCATTTGGGTATCTAGATAAAGAAATTATCTTCTGTTGAAAAAATAGAACAAAAATTAATGCATTTGGACACAAATAAACCTTAAAAATAATGCCAAAGGTTAAAAACAACGGAAAACAAATATATCACAGTTAACCCCTACATATCCAACAATTACAACAACACTAACAAACAATTAGAATATGTGAGACACGGGCTGAAGTCGGCAGCCCCTGCCGACTTCAGTCCCGTTCCCTTTAAGGAAGGCCGGAACAGAGGAT
>JAOXJJ010000263.1:12955744-12976370 GCA_025769935.1 Phoenix roebelenii | reverse complement strand
ACTAGATTGAATTTATTAGTATAACATAAAATATACTCAAATGCTTTGAGCTCATCAAAATCAAATAGGGGTTTTCTCAATCACTCCACAAAATCTATACTGCTGAACTCACTTTTTATATAGACTCTGACACAGCCATTCCCTTTCCTCTTAAACACTACCAAGCCAAGTACAATTCTATTCACATGGTAAGCTCTTCACCAATTGTATCTCATTTCTCATTTACTTATCCAAGATTACCCCAATCTTTATCTAACAAAGTGCTCAAAACATGGCCATATGACACCTCTAGTCTGCAGAGGTTCATATTGAGAACAACCTTTCAACCACTGCACAGCCCAAACTAGATGACTTAATTTACCAAGCCATTATACCTTACCTACTCTTCCTACTCTATAACTCAAGACAAGATCTTCTCAAACTTTTATTCTATTTTTGAATTAGACTTCCAACATAAAGTCTATTTATTGTCAAAGAGTGCAAAATTAATTTATTTTCTAATCATTTTGTATTTTATTTATTCACTAAGTACCATCTTTACTTAAAGAGTGAATTACCAAAACCTCTTTGAGATTTGGAGTAAATACATTTACACAACCAGTAATCTGAAAAACCTATGCTTACCACTTTGAGATTTATCCAACACTTTAACCTATAACCTAACTGAACATTAGTCAAATTGTTAACTTTAAATGAGATCCAAATATTATGTCAGAAAAAATTTTAAAATAGCAAAATAACTTTACGTGACATAACAACCACCCAAAGACTTAAGAAAATGTATATATCCTCTTCCTCATTCAAGGACAATTTTGACTTTTCATATGAGGTAAATGGATTCACTAACGTCGTTAACTTAACTGGGTGTCAGTGTAAGTTTTACAAACAACTGGGTGTAAGTATAATAAACATAAACCTCAGGGGGATTTGTGTGATTTACTCAGTTAAAATATACAAATAATAGCTGAACATGTAGGGGTTTATTTTGTCAAAGCTTGGATCAAATTACTTTGAAATCATCTTATCTTAATACCACCACTATACAAAGTAAGCATAAAAATTACCAATCTCTTCGACACTCTTCATATATGCTTCGGGCTTTTGAAAAATATGTTGCTCTCATCTCTTGACAAAGAAGCATGTTGCTTCTATTCTGATTTGTATTTTGAATGTAAACCTTTGAAGAACCTAACAAAAGTGGAATGCTTGAATGGAAAACAATATTTTTGTCTAAAACTACAATGCCACCATATGGTTAAACTATCATTGGGTTTTCAAACAAGACAATTTGTAAGTGAAACTCTCCATATAGGAAGTTACTTTGATATGATTATGATAACGAAATTCCACTGACAACTGTAGGTAAAGGAAGATGAGTTGTTTGATTATGCGTTCGTTGATGCTGACAAATTAAACTATGGAGAATACCATGAACGCTTGCTTAAACTCGTGAAGATTGGAGGAGTTATTGTCTATGATGATGTTCTTTGGTCTGGTCGTGTGGTTGCTCCGGCGGGTACTCCAATTTCTGAGTTTGATGCTGAAGTCAGAGACTACTTTTTGAAGTTTAATGATTTTCTGGCTGCTGACTCCCGGATTGAGATATCACAAGTTTGTGTTGGTAATGGACTCAACATCTGCAGGCGTCTTATCTAGTTATGTGTTTTGATTGTACTAAAAAACTTAACTATTGGGTGGAGATCGACCCAAGCTTGTGAACGCATGTGGCACCTCTTTATCAGTGATGTGGGGCATCCCATGACATATATCTTAATGTACATTGCATATTTGAGCATACTTTGGTTTTTTTTTTTCTCTTGTTCCAACTTAGTATCACAGCTCAGATTATTGGAGAATGTGAGTTCAATCCCCCCAAAGTAATTATTTATTTAGTCAACCAGGTTCTCATTTTGACCCAACCCATTTATACCTTCAAGTGTGCATTCCAAGATGCATGCTAGAAGATGGATTTACCAAGCCTAATACGATCATTGCTTAAGTTTTTAGGGTAAACTTAGGTTGTTTACGTTGTTGCATTACTAGAAGCTTATATCTCCCCTCTTCTTCTTTGCTTAAGCTTAGAGCATACTCTGATGCTAGCTAGGCCAGTATATGTTATTAACTGCCACCGTATTATTAGTTATTGTCTTAGTGATTCTTGCATTTCTTGGAAGCTTAAGAATTAGAAAATAAATCTCTTATTCAGGTGATAAAGTATAGTGCCATTGCAATAATAGTGTAATGGTTGCTTGATTGAAATAATCGCTTGTTGACATGGGTGATTGTTATTGGCAGACCCACCACACTACTTTGAGAACTTGAGTATTGTTCGAATAGCCAACAGTTAGTTCTATGATGGTGCCAAGTATATTGAGATTGATTGTTATTTTACTTGACATGATTATATTACTCATCCTCTCTCTATCATATATCTTCTCAGTAAAACAAATTCTGGATTTCTTTATGAAGTTGTGCATAGCATAGAAATTCTCCTTCCATGTGCAAACTTTGATGTTACAGTTATATGTATAATGTTGTGCATGATATTTGGTGGTATATTCACCTTGGTGGTGACAATATTCTTTTATGTACATGTGTGTATACGTACGTAGGGGTGCAAATGGATCGGGTCAGATTGGAGGTCAGGTGATCTCAACCCGACTCGATTCCTTGTTCGGGTCTTAATTTTGGACCCAGACCCGACCCAATAAAAAATCGGGTCGGGTCGGGTCGGTTCCACGGCAGACCCAACGAGTCATTCAGGACGGGTCGGGTCCATGTATAACTCGATCCCAACCTAAAAAATCAACTATATCTCTCGCCTCAGTTCTTTTCCTTGCTACCCTCTAAAGCCTAGTTCAGCCGCCTCCCGCTAGGGCATTGTCCCTCCCTATCATCGACCATCTGCACCTCCTCCGCCCCCCTCTCCCCCCGGTGTCCACCAGACTCTCTACCGCCTCGCCCCCCGCCACGACTGCCTCTTCAGCCTCCGCCTCGGCTCCACCTTCTGCATCATCGCCTCCTCTCCAGATGTCGCCTGCGAGCTCTTCAAGACCTACGAGACCTCTATCTCCAACCACCCCTAGACCGCCACCACTCGCCACTTTGCCTACGACGCCGCCGGCTTTGCCTTCGCCCCTACGGTCCTTACTGGCGCTTCGTCAAGCACCTCTATATGTCCGAGCTCCTTGGCCCTCGGACCGTCGACCTCCTCTGCGACGTCCGTTGTGTCGAGCTCCTCGACCTCCTGTGCTCCGTTCTTGAGAAGTCGACATGTTGTGAGCCAGCAGGAGGATGGCGGCCAGCACGATGTAATTTCGATCAGAGGGGAGATTGAGGCTCGGGAGCTGGTGGAGCAGGTGGTGGAGCAGGTGGCGGAGCTTCTCCCTCTTATTGGAACTTCGAAAGAAAAATTTAAGCCATTGTTTCATTCCTTTGTTTGATAGATATGGTGGATAGTTAAATAAATAAAATACATATAATTTAGTGAACTTGTTCGATAGCCATAGGCGTGACATCTCTCAAAGGGAGCACTGACACGCCGCGCTAGGCACTAGCTATCTTTGGGAGACTATCGTCTCTCTCTCTCTCTCTCTCTCTCTCTACCCATAACCATAAGTACTTTTCTCGCCGGTTTGCCTCACAAAGTCAAATGGGCATTTATTACATTACTGTGTTGAAACTAGCACATGATCAAATTTTTGGAAGTTTATTTTATTTTTTATTTATAATAATATTTTAATACTTTATATACCGGCCAGTTTGGGTCGGGTTGGATCTGAATTTAGTAAATTCAGATCCGACCTAAAAAATAAAACGGGTCCAATTCTAGAATTCAACCTAGCCCCACGAGTCCTCCAAAACAGATCGAATCTGGTCGGATTGGGTCGGATCAACCTGACCCATTTGCAACCTTACACGTACATGTGTACAATACGTGCATACATATATACATACATATATATATACGCGTGCGTATGCTTTAAGCTTTTTGTTAGTTGCTCATTTTACCAAACATTACTTTTTTCATCTCTCTCCGATCCTAATTAACGTTGCAAGACTTCCACTTTGGCAACCCGCCCCAACCCCCTGCCCCCACTAGGGCTGGAAATGGGCTTGGCCAAGCCGGGCCACACCCTTACTCGAGCCCAGCTCGAAGTTTTTTTTAGGCTTTGGGCTGGGCTTAGCCCCAAAAATTTTTCAAAAACCCAAGCTCGTGACCAATTGGGCCATCCGGATGCGACTCAGCTTAGTGCTAGCCTGCATGTTCGACCACTGCATCACCGATGCCTACTCAGCCAACATGTTTCTGGTGGACTAGGATGAGACATCTGTTTCCAAGCCCATCTCCCTTGCCCCCTCCTTCCGTTGTTCTCTCCTCATCCCTCACCGCCCAAGCTCCCACGACCCCTCTCTAGGCCACATCTATGCACCGGCCTCTTCGACCCTACCCTCACCCAGCCACAAGGATGCCATCAACCGGATCTACTACATTGTCGGATCCAGGCTGTCGGTGGTGGCCAGTGCACTAAGATCAAGGCCTTCACTACCTATCTTTGGGGCAACACCGGCTACGTGATGCTGATGCCCAGTGCATGCCTAGAAAGCTATTGGCAATTAGGAGAGGTAGAGAATGGTGAAGAAGCTTAGAACCCTAGCTCTAGAAAGTGATCGGGAATTGGGGGAATAGACCGAATAAGAGAAGCAAACCCAAACATTGCCCCGCGATTAGCGATTAGCGCCCACTCGTTACTCAATTAGCCCATTTTGAACTAGGTTGGGTTCAGGCCTACATTCGGGCTCTAAATCGGGCCTTTTCTAGGCTCGAGCTTGGGTAGGGCCCGGGGTCAGGCCAATGATATACCTGAGCTCATGCGCACCCCCCCCCCCCAAAAAAAAAAGGGTAACATTTAAATGCCAGAATAATATGGGCATGTTTATGACTGAAAGGCTTGTGGCAGGGGAGGCCCACGGTTTTGCAGTACAATCTCTCTATGCATATATAAGTACACATGCCTAAGTATGAACATATGTAGGTTTTGTGTGTGATTAACTCTAGGTTTCTATAATTGCATACATATATCCGCATAGCTATTTTTGTACTAACGCACTTATGTTCCTATGAATTTAGGCTATTAAACAGAAATTCGAGTGCTCATGCTCCTACATTTACTTGAATCAAGACTTTACTAGGAATATAGATCGTGATCTCTCAATGATTCTTGAACTCAATTTTCAACCAAGATGCAATCTGAGTGCTGCATGGAGGCCATGTGCTTATATTAGGGAGGTTAAAATTTAAAATGTCAAGACATCAACCTGTAAAGGTCTTATTATGTGCAAGTGGAGTGAACAATTGCTCTAGCTACCAACACACTAAATAGGGCCCTGATTTAAGGTTAAATTATAGCCAATCTAGAGCAAAACATATCTAGTATGTTTGCATTTCCCATGTAATCTTATCAATGTATTAACTAGATGGATCGAACTAAAATCGACATAATTAGTGATGTTTGACATAGGCCAGGATTAGGAAAATCCCTTTTCTTGAGCAAGATTCAGAGTAGCATAGCAAAAATTAGAGTTGAAGCAAAAGCAGAAAAGGAAAGGGCAACCAATAGCCATTTCTTGCTAGTGGAGATTTTTATTGATGCAGCATGCAGGGAATCTATGAGTCTTTGAAGGATATCTGTAACTTATTACTTCTCAGAAACCATTAGCTTCTTATTGAAAGCAGTTGCTCTCGAATTTCTTTAGTTGGCCTTCTATGCGGCACATCATTCTAGTAAATTTTTTTGGGTGAACCAAATAGATATTTCTTATTCTCTTTGCCAGCATTTTTTTTTTTGGCTTTGTTTTGTTTTGGCTTTGTTATGTGAGGCGCCGGTGTACCAAAAAAAAAAAAAAAAAAAAAATCCTTGCTCCTTGGAATTCTTTCCCTCTCACTTCTTCCCTCTCTAGCCTGCCTAAAGTGGTGCCTACCCCACCACCATTGTCAATGGTTACTAATTTACTGCAACCTCTCATCTCCCCAGATTATCATCCAAATCCCTGACATATCACCATTTTCTGCATTGATTAAGAAGTTTATTGTTGGATAGTCAATAGGGTGAAAATTTTATTGATTTTACGATATCATACCTGTTAATACTCTAAATTTTTGAGCTTAAATTGGCTGAAATAACGTGACAAAATATTGTGTATATCATATAAAGCACTGGTTTATATTTGATATTTTAGCTAAGATAAAAGCCATCCTTTAATCACCAGGCAGCGAGTATCCTATATGAGATCAAACCCATGCCGCTTCTACTTAATCACACCATCAGAGCATTGCAATCGTGTGATCAACAGGCATGCTTATACCCGGTTAATTATTCTCAATCTATTCATCGCATGCACGAACTGATGGTCATTACCATAAGTTTCTGCTTATACCCTGTCATTACCATACTTGTGTGGTTCGTAAAACTTACATTCTTGTGACAGGACAAAACCAAGCATGTTTCAGCATATGAGTTGCATTAGTTATGCTATCAAAAGTAAATAGTGATTGATTCTTAATCAAAAGGTATAAACATTTGAACTGGCTGTAGGCCAGGTCTAAACCAAGTCTCTCATGACCATGACAGAACTTGGTTCGATTTTCCCAAAAAAAAAATTGAACATGGTCTAAATCATTGGCTCATTAGCCGAGTTAGTTCAAGTTACTTGAAAAGAGAAAATAGGCTATCTGAGTTAACCAAAGTAGAAGGCCAGATGGGAAATAAAGAAATCACTGCTACTTTTTGAAGATATTTCTCACGCAATCATTGCTAACATCCATATAATGAAGCATATGACCAAAATGGCTCTTCATTTGTTTCATCGAGGGGGAAAAGAAAGAAAGAAAGAAAAAAAAGAGGCTTTAGGTTTGAAAGGTAATCACCAATTTCATGTTCCATACAAAGACCATTATGGTAAAGAAAGGAGAAATTGTCCCTCTTATCTCTAATATCAACTCTAGTTGACAACTACCTCATGTGCACATAAAGACTAAAATAAGGTAAGATGAAAGGTTAATTAAATAAATAATTGACCTGAAGGGGTTTCAATGTCATGACCACCAATAACTTAGGTGTTGAAATCATCTTGCTTAATCGCTAAATCCTAATGCTTAAAATGATCAGATGAAGTAACTCAGCTCATGACTGCTAGGGGACAATACAGCATAAGCTTTTTTTTGGAGCTGACCAGTTTTCCTAGTGAGAAAGCTAGAGTTTAGATGGGAGAAGTATATGAGAACCTTTATGGGCATATATTTAGTTCTATATTAATTGTGTTAAAGAGATCTTGGATGCTTAAGTAGGACTGGAGATCCCAATTGATAACCATCTAGCTAGTTCTTTTTTCTGATAAGGTCATGGATAATTATAAATTATATTAGAGCCAACTATCCCACAACCTATATAAATAGGAGTTGCATCAGAGGCCCTTTTGGAGCTAAACAAGAGCCAGTGTGGCATTTGTACTTGGATCCTTCTCCCGGTAACAACACTAGCCTAAATAGGCTGAGTATATGAGGATCCATGTGTATATATGTTTAGTCCCACATTGTATGTGCGTTGAGATCTTGGATACTTGAGCAAAGCCAAGGATTTCTAATTAATAATAATCTTCTAGCTAGCTCTTTTTAGGAGATACTATAACATTATATAAGAAATGTCTATGCTAACTAACCAATTGAACTTAGAAGGTTAAATTTTGAGAGAATGAATCGATACCACATATGAGGCTTACTCTTTTTGGGGTGAGGGGAAACATAAGTTGTACGTTATATGCCAATCTCAATAATATAAGTTCAAAAGGATCTTGCTGAGGCCTCTTCCTTGCCCTAAGTCATTCCTTCTCATGTCATTATTGACCATGGTTGAAGTTGTTGCTCCCCATCATCATTGCCAGTACCCTCCAATTTACCACAATACAATATCCTCCGACCTATTACCATCTACCACCACGAGTAAGAAACCTATTGATGGAGAGAAAATAGGGATGAAAGAGTTATTGAATATGTAGTTTCATATCCATTGATCAATATCTCCGGATACATTGGTTTAAATTAGTCAAAACAATAACAATCAAAATACTATATATGTCAGATCAATCAGGAGTAATACTTATATGTATTCTACCAATGATCCAACTAAGATGAAACCATGCCTTAGTTATAGGTGAATGAGTACTAACTATAAGGCTCTCCAAACCATAATCATAACAATCCACATTTTGGCCCCTCATTTGCCAAGAAGTCTTAATTAGGGCCATCTCTGATGCTAGGATTCTCTATATCCTTCTTGACAATCTCCTACCATGTTACTTTAGATCTTCTCATCTTTTTCTTATAATTTTCAACACAAACTATATTCTTTTTACTAGAGAACCTTTTCAAATCTTAGTTATACACGTTTATAGCATTTCATTTAATTTTTCATCACTTTGTCTTTAATTTATGCAGCTCCTACAACTTCTCTAACATATTCATTTCTTAATCCATCTTTTCTAGTTGTACCATATATTTATCTTAATATTCTTATTTTTCTCATATTTAATTTATTTTCATGTATTTTAGTTTTTGCCTAGAACTTTGAGCTATACAATATTTTACTATTATTCTACAAATTTTTCTTAAGTCTCTAAGATATGTGCCTATCATATAATATCCTAGTTCCACCTCTTCAGTTTATCCAACCAATATTGATTCTATTGCATATATTTTTATCTATCTCTCTATTATTTTATATAATAGATCTTACTAGTATTTCTCATCCAGACACATTATTATTGATAACAGTTGCATGCCGGTGGTTTTTTTCCATATACCACTTCAGCAACAAACGATACCACTTGAGCAAGTACCCTACGGTACAAAAGATCCTATTTCTATTGCAAGCTAATCTTCCTAGTGAGCTTAAAGAAGACCAAATCAATTCAGTTCATAATACTATTCAAAATTATAGGCATGCTGGGATTCGAGATAGGATCCTTCATGATATCAATAAGATTATCTGTAGCTTTATCTAGAAGAAGGGTGCACAGAGGAGAGATGTGCATTATATAAATTGGAACAATCTCTAGAATTACATAAATTGGAATAATCTCATCCATCCTAGATCTCATGATGGGCTTAGATGATATTTTGTATTTTGATATTCGGATGCTAGATGCTATTTAATATTTTCAATATGTAGTTGACTGCTTTGAGAGTCTGATTTAATATCTACTGGTATAAAACCATTTTCCATCATGAATAAGTAGGTAATCTGATGCAAAAAATCACCAAATAATATCAAATTGCTCTAGAAATTATTTTGTGAGCAAAATAATGAGACAAATCGTTATATATTTTATTGAAATGAAATGAATAGATAAAAAAAAAAAAGAACAGAGTCTCACCAAGTCAGGTCCTGGTTTGGATCACAGGTTGACCCAACCTATTAGGAAGCCTAAGATACAACATCATCCCAGAACCGACAATGATTAACAAACTAAATCCAACCATCATGTGTCTATCGAATGCCAGAACCTGTTTCAAGTGATGAGAACAACCTGACCTAACCAAATCTTTTGCTTGATCTAAGAGCCTCCGCTATTCCTTGGTACTAAACCAGGTCACAGAAGAATGAAGTGTCACAGCTTTAAAACTTCATGGTAACGGTGTTGGAATTCCCAAGTCTGATTTGCTAATGTCCTGTTTGGACGCTGGAGCATTTCATCTGGCAATAAAAGATACCTGGCAGATAAGAATTACTAGAGAGAAAATTAGGATCTCACATTTCGAAGCATGTATTAGCTTCTCATCCTAACCTGTGGCGAGCCTGATTAGGATTCATGACTAAAACTTTTACTTGATTGAGGATGGAATGGTATAATCCTAGGTTTTAGCTGAATCCAATGCATGCATTTTGTTACTTCATAACTACTCAAGAAGTATTGTTAGTCTATATAATAGGTAGGGGAGGCAAAAATTGAACTGACCCTGACAATTTCTAACATCTAATGCACTAGGCCAACAGAGTATCAATCCATAGTCCTAAAGCTATCACCTCTGGTACATCATGAATGTCTATGGATCTCTGTCACCAATTGAACCTAAATTTCTAAAGGGCTTTCTTTAAGTATCTTATCCAAGCATATATATTGGATAGTTTAGTCTGAAAGAGTAATTCAATCCTTAGAAACCATGAGCAGCATATGTGCGACATCGATCAAACTATATCATGAAGACTGATCATATGGTAGAAAAGATAACACATACACAACTACCTATGATGTGGAGCAAAACAATTTGATCACGGGCTCGCTAAGAGCTAGTAAATTGCACTTTTGCTAGCATAACTTTGTGTAGGCGCTAGGCATTGTTTGCCTTTTTAGATTATTTTCACCAATATCGCTTTCACATTTTTAATACGACTGACAAAATTGATTACAAGACAACGATCTTTTAACTTTTAATTTTTCACCAGATAGTCAATTACCACGCAACAAGGAAATGGATCAAAAAGTAGCAGTAATATGGTACATGCCCCTTAGCATGCAAGGGGGGGTTCTCCATCTGGTCCTGTCTAACAACATGCTACTGCATTAAACAGCTGATGTAACACTAACAAGAGCAAGACTTCAGAGACAGTTCAAACTCCAACAATGGAAACATAGTCCAAAGTCTCACGTTCTGTTTCTAGTTGCATAATTGCATATGGCAGCTTCTTGATAGTTACTCCAAGAGCATCTTTGCCCTTGTACCAAGACAAAGTTAGTCTTCCAAGAATAACAACTAGGGTTAGACAAACTAGGATAAAAAGATTTTGCTTCAACAGTCAAGCCCTGAACCCACTTATTCTAAATACTCTCGGCCAATTCATCATCTCCTTCATTAAGAATCAACCTTTGATGAAGCCATATATGACGATCAATGGTTACCATCAGTACAACCTCATCAGGTTTAAATACCCAGGGGACTTAAACTAACATCAAGCATCCTTCCTAAATTGGATAGGCTATTGCATTTTTTAATTTCCATCTGTCAGTAATAAATACATCAAATATATTGTCAATCCACATATACAAAACAGTACCATTCTAGTAATACAAATTGGGTCCTCTCAACAGATTAATCTTCCCAATTAAACTAAATCATATTTTCCTTGTTGTCTAATTGACACCCAAATTGAACATCAGACCAACATAAGTTCTTATTTTGTTCCTTTAGATGCATGTCCTAAGCCATTCCATCTGGCACAGCAGTCTTAAGAATCTTACCATTACCTCAGATGTCCTAACCATTATTCAAAGCAATTCATGGAGTTGTTACAGTTATATTACTAATATGCTTTATATGAAGCAGTGGTCCACAATATCCTCATCAAACCCACAAATTAGACAAGCACCATAATTACATCAAATTTTAGATTCCATTTTCAGTGCTGGGATTCTTCACCAAAGCATACTTTTGGATCTTGAAGGAAGCACTTTAGATGAATACAAAACGGTCCCTTGAGAGAGAACCTAGGATGCTAATCAATTACTAAACTAGGTGGTTAAAATGGTAAAGTCAAAAGTATTTGTTTTAACTGTTTCCTTTAAGTATTGAAAAAAACAACGCATTCTTTTATTGCATGAACTTGATCTCTCGGTATCTAGTTTCACATAATATCCTATTAAATGTTAACAAAAAAACCTTAAATGAGAACTAAGAATGATGGTTAACAGTTGATGTGTACCGATGACATAAGGCATTTGAGGGTGAGCGGCACTAAAGTTGCATCACTCGAATAATGAAAAATGTTTAATGTTAAAGAAATGTATAAATTAAGATATTGAAAAGGATAATTATCTCTTGTTATTATCAAGCAAAAAAGTTCTCACTTCCTTAACCAAAAAAAAGGGGCCTCCTCTTGCTTTGTACATTATTTATTTCCCCAAAAGTTTTGAGGATATAATAATGATATTCTTCTCAGTAAATAGCTGAATTACCAATTGAGGATACCCATCAAACCTTTCAAGATCTCAGCATTTTTCCCTTACCAACAAGCATTTATGTGGTTTTTACAAGTCTTGGCGCTTGTATCACCTTTCTAATTCCCAATGTCTTCCTAAACCAAGAAATAAAAGCATGATTAAAATCTCTAGTAATTTCATTTTCTTAAAAGATCGGAGAATCATAAATTGTCAAGTATTGCACCCATTAATTGGCTCCTCGATAAACGAAGCTAGGAAAAGAAGAGTGAAATAAAGAGCATTCATTTAAAAGAAATATCAAATGCCTGTAGCCCAAGAAATGTATCCTCACAACCACATGTTTTACTCCATATAATACAAAAGGCTCAGTATCCAGCCATGCGAGATTGGCATGAAGCCTCTAATCATCCCATTTAAGTGGCTAGGATTACACATGGCCATAGCCCTTTCCCACCCTTTCCTAACAACTCAGAGCTCCCCTATCTTTTTAGACACTCCATCATAATTGACTACAGCCTCTTGCTCAAAAGTTTTACTGTCTTTGTCCAGTAACTATGAACTGCACCAGCCAAGAGTAGGGGAACTTTTAAAAATCAAGTTGCATAAATAATAGAGAAAAATCTGTATTTGCCTGCATGTCACAACTACTCATTCTTCTCTCAATATGCATCACTCTACAAACAAATGCAGCATTAAGTTGAAATAGCATTTAATATGCTTGAGGCCTAGCATACATGAATCATGACCTTTATAGCCTAAAAACAAACCATTTAAAACAAATGACCTGCTTTTATTATTATTGTTGCCTTGTTGCACACAGAAATCTGTTTATGTGTTTTCAAGGCACATATGGTGCAACAAACTATTTTCATTATATAGTATCACACTTAATTATGTTGTTCTCACAACATATGTGGATATACGTCTACTTAAGCATCAAATAAGCAAAGAGACAGACTATGATATGAGAACATTATAAATATCTAACATCTAAAACCATAAACTTGTCCCTTGTTATAGGGACTAAGTCTCCTTATTACAAGGCACAGTACCTTGCTCAGAGAAAAGGCAGCTCGTTGTTTCCTGAGCAGGTATCTGATAGAAATTGCAAGGTTCTTGTATTTAAGGATTGATTATAACAATGTAAAATCAAGGCCTAAGTCTGATACCAACCAAAACATGATATTTTCCTTTTGTTGCATCTTGGTTTATAAAGAATCTAGAACTACCCTACGCAATCGTAACACTAGGTGGTGGTTTGTGAAGTGACATGGATGAAAAAGGACAGGTTTTCGTGCATATTTAGTGAAAAGTCATCCAATAACTAAAGAGTAAGCATTGAGGTACATTAGAATCAAACTCATCTTAGCAGATACATTAGAGGTGCAACTTACAGATATAAACAAGGAGATCTTTGAGGAAAACAACTTCCTTGACATTTATAAAAGATAAATTGTGAAATTTAACAAGCATCTTCAATTTCCTATCATACTCAATATCTTTCTGCGAAAAAATAAAAAATTATCTGCACAATACTTCATAATCATGCTGGAAGTTACAGAGATAAAAAGTCAACAATAATTGGTCTGCACGAAAAAAGGAAAACAAAATAAAAATTAACAACGAATATAAGCTCTGAACTTAAGAGCTGACCACGCAGCAAATCAGCACGTAAAAGAAGAAGAAAAAGAAAAGGAAAAGAAAAGACAATACAGCATGTTTTGGCATGCAAAAGGTACTACTCATTTCTGACAAGCTACAAGCATAACCCCAAATGGCCCAAATACGAGTTCACTGTCTTCATGTAATGTAGCAAAATTCAGAAAGATTCTTCATTGAGAAGTAATATACAAATGTATTATCATTACAGCACATATCAGAAGTCAAGGAGGCAGTATTTATAATTCTGTAACTACATCATAACATAATACAGTAACTCAAAAAGAGCAGAAGATAGACATAAAGTGACCATGCTTACATTCAGTGAGGTACCTGCGTTCCGCAAAGCCAAGACCCTCATAAAAAGTAGAGCTTACCAGAGACGAGAATCCTGTCAGCAACTAAGGTTTTCTCCTTGGATGGTTTGCTGGCCCAGGCAACCCTTCAAACAATTCCAGCAGCAGATTCTCCAAATCCTCAGGAGTGTACTTTATGTACTTTGCTGCATGACGCCCCTCCAGTTGACCTCCAAACCTTCCCATAAATGCGCGGTATGCAGGGATGACCTTTTCCGATATAGATATTCTCAGTTCTTCTCTAAGCTGGGGATCCGGTACCTTCCAAGTTGCCTGGACCCTGTATATTTCTTCGAATGCCAAGTTAAAACTCTTGAACCTTTCCTTGAGAGCCATCTTGGAAACACTATTAGAGCTCCCGCTCCCACTCCCAAATCCATCATCCTTTAGATAAGACAACACTTTGGTCCAGGAAGTTCTGAGGTAGCTCGTGTCATACTGCCGGATTTGGCCCCGTCTTTTACGTATCCAGTGGTCTCCTAAAAGCCTCCGAAGCTCAGAATCCTTCACTTTCTGAACTATATAAAGTATATTGTTCATCAAAAATATGTACTGCATCGCAGCATCTTCATAAAGTTTCGATTTTTCTTCAAGATTAGACTCCAAATAAGAGATCAACAGCAGGAGACGCCTGCCCAATGGAGTCATACTCCCCAAATACCTGCTATCATCACTCTCACCCCTTGCAGAACGATCCTGATCAGCACCACCCTCCATTCCACCGTCTTCCAGAAGCAAATTCAGTGCGTCACTATAATCAACCAGCAGTCTCACATAATTCATCACATACCTTGTCAAGGGATGTATCTCACCGGACTGCATTGGCTTCCGAGATGACTCTCGCTGAACTGCATTCTCAAACTCCAAAAGAGTGCCCCTCACAGCATCTCCCAACCTCCTCAGAATCCCCTCAGCCTCGCCGCATATAAGATCCCTCGAGTCTGCCAGAAACAAGGCCTGCAGGTCCGGCATCACATCAGCAAGAGCTTCATACATGTCCAGTATCCGGAAAAGCTTCTCCGATGACCGCTGACAGATAGTGATGGCATCCCCAAAGTTGAGCAGCTGCATGACACAACCCTTGGCGGTCTCTGCGAAGCACTGCTCCCTCAGCTCTTCACAGGAAGCGTAGATCTGGTCGCAGAGCCGCCTCTCCTCCATGAGAAGAACCCTGGCGACGATCTTAACAGCCTGAATCCACTTCTTCATCTTGTCATTGAGCATCCGCCACTCCATCCTCTGCACCTCCTCGATGCTCATCCGGTCGACACCGAGAATGATGAGGCACTCGTCGAGAATGTCACGCCGGACTGTGCAGTACACCTGGCGGAGCTCCCTCCCGTACTCGGCCCAGATCATGCGGTCGGCGATCTCTTTCAGGCTGGCAATGGCTTCCGGGCGGATCAGATCTACGCTGCGATCGTCCGAGAGGCTGCTTCCACTCCTGTCCTCGGGACTTCCCTCTTGCTGCTGTGGCTGCTGCTGTTCTTCTTCGACGGAGCCCTCCAAGTCCTCGATGTTCTCGCCGCTGTCGGAGGCGAAGGAGAGCGAGAGGCGGCGGATGGAGCCGTAGAGGCCGTCGGCGTTGAGGGGGACAGTGTTCTGGATCATGAGGTAACGGAACTCCTCCTCGAGGCGGAACATGGCGATCTGGAGCGCGCTCTCGGCGCGGTAGCGGAGGTCGCCGGCAGCGGAGGAGGGGGAGGAGGAGGGGGAAACCTGAGGGCCGGCGGCGAAGGAGATGACTTCGTCGACGGCGGCCAGGAAGTCGGCGATCTCCTCAGGTGGGGCCTCCCAGAGCAGGGAGTCGCAGGAGGAGGGGTCCCAGCGGAGGAGGACCTTCTCGGCGGCGTCGAGGCGGGCCTCGGCCTCGGAGGGCTCCGCATCGCCCGCGTCGCCGGCGGCGGCGGAGTGGGAGTCGTCGGTGGCGGGCGGGAAGAGGTCTTCGTTCATGACGGAGAGGCGGTTGTCGAAGCCGGAGAGGATGCGGATCATGTCCTCGGCGGCGTTCTTGGAGGTGGCTAGGCTCTTGACGATGTGCTGCGCCGCCGCGATCACCTTCTCCTGGCCGTCCACCCTTGCCGCCGCTGCCATGTGCCGCCTCCTCCGCCTCTGCGATCGGATAAACTCCGCCTTGGACTAGGGTTTTGCAGGGGTCCGACAACCGGATCGAAAAAGAGAAAGAGAGAGAGGGGGGCAAGAAAAGATTAGGATTTGGATTAGGGTTAGGTTGGTGGAAGGGAGAAAGAGGAGAAAGATCGCGGATTCCACCGTCGGAGGAGTGCGATTTCTTTTTTGTCAGGCTTGAATGCTTCTTCGTTACGCCAAGTAGTGCCTCTCCCTCTCTTACCGTTGATTTATAATTTACTCCATGATTTTTACTGCGTTGCGAAAGATTTACCGCCCTTCCTCTCGATATATATATATATATATGCCAAAGTTGACCAAGTACGCATCAGGTTAGACATGGGCCCAGGCCAGCCCAAAGTTGTCGACTGAAGCAGGCTGTCGTTTGGGCCTGGACTAATAGAGTTTAGGTCAGGTTCAGGCTTTGAATTTTTTTTTTTTTTGGCAACAATTCAAAACCCTACTCAGAAAGAGCAGCACTCTCTTTTACAAATTTGCTCCAGAGACTCAGAAAGTAACGCTGCAAGTGGATTCGATTGATCCGTAATTCAACCTGATCCAACCCATTCAGACCCGATCCAACCAGTTTTAAAGGATCCATATAGCCAATTCGAATTCTAAAATTAGACTCATTCCATTTTTTATTGAGTTTGAATTTACTAAATTCCGATCTGTCCTAATTTGTTTGATTTCTGAGTTAATTTTAGATCTTCTGCTCTATAACACGACCTAATTCGAATTTGGTATACCGTTGGGACCCATAGGGGTGGTTAAGTCCTTTTCTACCCTCCCTACTTGACTCCATGACTCCATCTCTACTCTCTTCACTCCTGACTGAGTCCACATATGCTTCCATATTTGCCTTTTGCTTGATCTCCCAACTTCATCTAACAAAAGTTCATATGTATTTAATGCAGTCTCCACTGAGGAAGGCATAGGCTTCTTTTGTTTTGCTGCAGCTTCAGAGAGTACATAACCCTGTTACAGAAAGGAACAAAAAGGAACAGACACCTGATGAGACACTTCTATCATTAGCTCACTTCTTTCTTTGCATATGAAGGTGACAGCATAACTGTGTTAATCCATGTGCTTGGAGTTTGTATTTGATTATACCATCAGCAACCAAATATTATGGAAATTTAGGCATATGATTTGCCCAGCAGAATCTTTTAAAGTTTAAAATCTCATTTTTTTCGTAGGCTTGTTCATGAATCCTTTATATATAATTCACTCAAATATTTAATCTTTCAAACAAGTTAGAAGGAAATGGTTATTATGGAACCCAATCCGAATCTGGCCCAATTCCAAATTTTTTTTGGTTCGGACGGGTTATACATCTATCTAACCCAACCTGAATGGTCAGTTAGGTCTAAATTTTTGGTCGTAGACCTGACGCGACCTAACTCAATTCTCTACTGGGTTGGGTTCAAATCCAATATTAAGATCCAAACAAGAAACCAAGTCGAATTGGGTCACTCATGCCCTAGTCTGATCCGACCTATTTGCATTCCTACTTGAAAGTCTTATAGGAATGAAAATGGATCAGATATCAAACTATCCAAATCTATATCTTCTTTTGATTTGGCAAGTACACATGCATATTTGTATGTGTTTTAAATAAGTTGGATATAAATTAAATATTGATAAATACAAGTAAGTCGGATGGTTAAACTCTATAGCTACCAATCAAAAATATTGTTGAATGGAAGGTTCATTAAATTTATAACATATTAATATGGTCACTTATTTTCCTTAAAAATTCATAAGAGTTATAAAAATTAAATAAGATTAAAAACCGAATCGGATATTCAGATATGGATCGGATAATTTTCCATCCATATCTATTTTTCATTGGTGGACTCATACATATATAGATATCAGTCAGATGCTCAAATTTGTATCCATTTCAGATATAAAATTCATTCAAACAAAAATTATTCGATCCAATTTCACCCTAAAAATACTGATTTATAAACTAGCCACTACAAACAATAAACTAAATGAGGCATTTCATGCTCCTAAGGGCAATCCAATATTTATTTAATTATCGAGCAAGATAGTAAGCAAGTAACTATGATCGGGAGCGCCTCGAAAAAAATTAGAGAAATAGAAATGTGGAGAAGGAAACAAGGATAAGATGGAATGACAAGGAAAAAGAAAGGCAGGCCATGGAAGAGAGATAGTTTTAGCCCACTAAAAGCCCATCGGACTGACAAATAAGAGACCCACTAAGTAGCCTCCATGAATCACCAACAATTCTAGAAAGGAGCAAGTGCCCATCTATTTCTATCCTCATACATCTTCTACCTATTCTAATTCTCCATTTGATTGTCTCCTCTGGCCAGTGTATCCAAAGAAGAAAACCTGCAAGCAATATGGAAGCTTCTCCCTCTTAGCCAACAGCATTGATTATGATCAAGTTCATACCTAAATCTAATTTTTCATTCATGCCTTTGATTGTTCTCTTTCCTCTTCATATCATCATCAACAACAAGAAGAACAATGAACAACAACAACAACAACAACAACTGTTACTAATAATACTCCCTATGTCTTGACTAAACCCAGTTGAAAGTCTAGTGGTTTTGGCCGAATCACATGCTGCACCCAACTAGTGGAGAGAATCGAAATCATATGGCTCCACCTCCATGGAAAGGATCATATATATAACAAGAAATTGAGTGGAATATTGTAGGATTTGATCTTAAGCTCTTAGCCCAGACCATGGTTATTTTAGCACTATCATGGCTATCCCATGGTTATGGAATATATATTCACTGTTGACATATGAATCCACCACTATTTTAGCCTAAAAGAAACTCCAAAACCCCTACCGTACGTTTTATTGCCGCATTGTGCAGTTGCCTTTAACACTTATAACAACATTTAATGGCTTCTAATGACTAAATAATCTTATTACGAAAATTGCACACTAAATATTATTTTATACAATATTATTATAATTGAAAGCATAGTTCTGAAAATCTAATATAAAAATACAAAATTACATGCATAATAACCGTATCAGACCGCTATGTATGTATGGAGTCCACAAAACAATGAAGCACTAAATTCATGAGCTAGAACCAAAATATTTACTCTACTAAATTCTGGATCATCTCATGCTTTTTGGCTGGACCAAGTCTCAGAAAGTAGGTCAAGATTTTGGATCCAGGAAACCAGGTGTTCAGTGTTCACCCCTGTTGGTGGACAATCTTCAACAGTATTGGTGCAACCAAGAAAGACCATGAAGAAATCCCTACTAAAGACACCACCTACAGGTACTGATACAGCTCTGGAAGCAAGGTCTAGTTCCAGATATGCTCCCTTGATGAGTAACCACTCCGAGGAGTCACAGGTCCCTTACCAGATGGAAATCATGGTGTCATTGATGGCTACAGTGGTATCAACTGGCACTAAGGAAGTGAAGGAGAAGAGGAAACGATCTCTGTCTAAACATATGGAGATTCATCGAGCATCTAGGTTCGAGTCCCCACCTCAAACAAAGGTGTTGGTCTTAGAGAAATCTAGTTGCCAAGGTGCTAATATTTTGTAACAGCCCAAGATCTTACCCAAAATGGCTAGGTAGAAGGTATTATTTCGATTCCTTGATCCTGTATAAGTATCCAAAATCTATCATGCAAATAACCAATATGGGACTAAACAAACATCTATGCGAATCCTCACATACTTTTCCTGTTTAAGCCCTAACGTCCTCGTCAGGCTAAGGGTTCAAATCCATTCAAATCTAATCACAAACACCACGATCGGCCTGTGGTCAGCTCCAATGGATCTGTGCTGCAGTGTCCTCTAGTGCACATAGGTTATGGGTCAGGTCCGCTCTGTACCATTTGTAACAATCCAGGACCTCGCACAAAATGGCTAACTAAAAAGTATTATTTGGATTTCTTGATCCTGTGTTAGCATCCAAGATCTATCTAACGAATAATCGATATGGGACTAAACACACATCTGCACGAATTCTCATATATTTCAAAGCAGCAAAGTTCTTATATAGAGGTCAGCAAGCTAGTTGGAGTGGCTGTAGCAAGTCAATTGGCTACACAAGGAGCTGCTACTGATCAAGCTGGCCATCTAGAGCCAATGGTGGAAGCTGCCCAGACTACTGATCAAGGCAATAATTCTCAAACTCATAAAACCTATTACATGCAACTGCAGCTCAGCTCATGAAGGTGGGTCCAAGCACATTTCAGAAAAGGAATCCTCGACTAATAGTAGAGTTGCGAAGTCGGATGTCAGTCTATTTTTGACATCTAGCACAGTTGATCAGTCGCATCAAATAGTATCTAAATCATGAATATTTTAACATAGAATTGTTAGCAATATATTATCTAAATAAACAAATAAATCTATAAATTTAATTAATGAAAAATTTTAAAGAAAATAGTATATATGTATATTATTCGGCATCCAAATAATTCTATTTTAATACAAAATAAATCTATTCTAGCATAAAATAAATCTATGCA
>JAOXJJ010000263.1:12929140-12944121 GCA_025769935.1 Phoenix roebelenii | reverse complement strand
AGTCTCATTTAATAAACTGCATTAAGATTCATTGTATTGAAATACTTGCTTAAGGAAATCTAGACTAATTGTTTATTGAGTCCGCTGCTTAATAGTTTTAATCTTGATCAGATTAGAGTGAAACTGTTGCTAAGTTTAAATTCCACTTCGAATCTATTTAACTTAGCCTAATTAATTGAAAAGTTTTGAAAGACCCAATTCACCCTTCCTTTTGGGTTGTCACCTTGGGCAACATCCTGTATGGTCATTTTGTTATGCAAAAGTACTTTCTCAGTTTGTTTACCAAACAAATGTTAAAGCGCCACAGTACTTTAGAAATATAGTTACCAGACATCAAACAGCTTTTTATAATAGCTTTACTTCAGACAGCTCTACTTCCAACAGCTCTATTGCCAACAGCTCCTCCAAACAGGGCCTCAAGCCCTCTGCAGTTGGAAAAGCCTAGAACTTAGTGCAGCAGAAAATACTATGACTTGTCTCCTCCAGGATACAATAGCCCAACGATCATCATACCGTAAGGACCAACTCATACGGGAGGCTTTTGGGGAGGCATTAGCTGAGCGAGTTCTGGTTGTGCCGATCACCATCGAGGAGAGGGCTAACAGGAGGGTCTGGAGCAGCTTCGATAGACCGAGGGTGAGCACCCAGAGCTTTCGAGGGCTCATGGCGAGGCCCCAAGGTGGCAGATGGAGGGAGCTTGGATCTGCGGCTGCATATCCACCCCCAGGTTGCCATGTTTATTTGGAAGGTGGCTTTTCGATGCCTACCAACCGAGGGTGTACTAGCGAGCAGAGGGATGAGGGTGTCCCTCGCCTATGGGGTTCGCCCAGCAACGGAGGAGACCATTTGCCATGCCCTCTTCTGCTGTCTGCGTGCGGCCCAGGTTTGGTAGTGCGTGGGGCTCATCTCCAACGTCGAGCGAGGCAAGTCCCCATTGGAGGTTTTTCTCTTACGGCTGCAGACGTCTGCGAGGAGGCCAGACACAGTAGAGTGGGTGGTTCAGTGTGCCTATTTGGCCTACTATACTTGGTTGGATAAGAATGCCTGAGTCTTCAAGAACAGATGGCTACATCCGAGGATAGTGGCGGCCAGAGCCCTACTTCATGCGTCGGAGTTCATCAGCAGTAAACTATCCTATTCCCCTAAGGCAGCTAGGGACATCTAGGGCTCCTATCCAGCTGTGTCAGCGACTAAGTTTGCCTTTGTTTCCTGGGATCCCCCACCTCCTTGCTTTCTCAAGGTGAATTTTGATGGCAGTGATGCTGAACGAGACTAGAGAGGGGTCTCAGCTTTATCATTAGGGATCACTACTGTAGATTTGTGGCGGCTGGCGGTCGACGGATCTTTGACACCTCTATCATTGGAGAGGAGCTGCGGGCGGTATGGGAGGGACTCTCCTACGCGAGGTATGCTCTGGGTGCGGAGTACATCCACCTAGAGAGTGACTCAGCCTTGGTGATCGAGGAGATCTGCGGGCGACTCTCCGAGTCGGATGGGCAGTACTTGTTTCTTAACATACGGCAGATGGTAGGAGATTGTGGTTCCTTCAAAATCATGCATTTGTACTTGGAGGCCAACACAACTGCTGACTGGGTAGCCTCCTAGGCGGTGCATCACTCGGGAGATTTTCTTTAGGTGAATCGGATGGATGTTCCCTACTCGTTCAGCCAGCTTCTTTTTTCTAATTTTCTTGGATGTACTCATATACATTTGGTGGGATAAGTCAGTGTACCTCAAAAAAAAAAAAAAGAACACCCTTCTTTGCCAAGAACTCTCTCAAAATATTTTCTGTGTAAAATGAAGTGATATTGTATATTTTTGGAACGAATGGAGAGAAGGGCTTGTATGGAGAATTTTGAATTATAGAAAATTTTGAATTTTGAATTTATAAGAATAATAAAAACATTCATGCATTTATAAATTTTAAAAATAACTCCCGACTAAATAAATTTTTAACATGATTTATGAATAATTTCTATTTATTTTTTTATGAATCTTTCATCTTTCCAAATACATGAATCCTCCGTCTTTCCAAATGCATGAGCCATTCATGAATCATTAAATGCATGAACCTCATAAATGCTGTAACTATTAAATTTTAATATTAAAATGCACCAATAGGAGCCATGAGAGAGATACAACTAAAGAAGGAATTGCTTCCGTAGACGGCATGTGCTAGTGTTCATACTTGAAAGAATAAATAAATCAATCAATAAATAAATAATAATTTTTTAATATATATATTTAGGTCAACCTCGGCGCAGTGGACTTATGGGTTGTGACCCTTGAGATTCCCTTCCCAAGAAAAGCCCTGCAAAAAGCCATGCACCGAGAGCCCGCGACTTAAAATTTCAGTCCTTTTTCTATCCATCTGCTGGCCGTAATGTGCTCCTCATTCTCTCTCTCTCTCTCTGCCTCTCCGTAACACACACTCTCGCTTCTTTTTTTTTTATGACTCTCTCTCTCTCTCTCTCTTCCTTCCAGTTCCATCGTTTACTCATCTTTTCTTACAATATGGGGAGCGTTCACGTGTGGATCCCTTTCTCACGTGCAACTATTACAGAATGATGAAAGCATCAACTTCTGTGTCTAAAACATACACTGTTGCTGGAAATTGAACTCGAAGGCGACCACTAGCTGAGAGGAAGGAGCTCCAGCAAGAGTGGCGGATGGCGGTACGTCAGCGGACTGCATTCTCCGGAGAACCTGCAAAAAATCGGTGGCCGGGGTTTCCGGCGCCGGCCCTCCAATGGTTAAGTCAAAGAGGACTTTTGTGGAGAAAGAAAGAGTTTTGCATGTAAAGATTAGAGTCAGAGACCCCTTTCTGGAGGGGGAGGTTCCCCTTTTATAGGAGGGGTACCGGGTTACCTGTGATTCGACTGGACGATTTAAATGAGTTACCGTTATGATTGAGTATGATCGTATAAATTAATGCGCTGCCGTGGAGGGCCAGACTGGAGCCATTGAGTTGTTGTGGGTGACGGGGCGTAGTTGAGTGAGTCAACTAGTTGCCGTGGGGGGCCTGAGATTTTGAGTAGGTCGGAGATCCATGGAGACCACGCGCATTAATTGTTGGGTAAGCCGGAGATCTGTGGAAGCCATGCGCATTAATTGTTGAGTAAGCCGGAGATCTGTGGAGGCCAAGCATATTAATTACTGACAGTTGTTCAGGGCATGCTCCCTGGTCATGTCGCGGCATGACTGGCGAGTGAAGCATGGTGCGGTGAGGTTACCGTAGGGTGTGGCCGCAACATGTGAACGGCAAGGTCGACCTCCTAAGGTCGGCTCGGCGTTTTGAGATCAGGGATGTCGAGATCGGGCGCTTTGGGGTCGAGCACCTCGAAGTCGAGCGCCTCGGGGTCGGGCACCTTGAGGTCAGGCACCTCCAGGTCGGCCGTCTTAAAGTCGGGCGCCTCCAATCATGTGCCGGTGATGCGTTCACGTGTTTCGAGATAATTCATTTTTTTCCCAACACTACCTCCTGACTTCCGAGTTCGAGCCGCCTACGAGCTCGGGCGAAGGAAGTAGTTGCCTTTATTGTACTAGTGGGGGTCAGGTAGCTTTAAATTATTCCGCCGTTTTGTGCGCTTCGAGGCGCCTTTAATGAGAGGCGACGAGGCGACGCCCTTTAGCTTTTTCGAGGTTGCCCTGGGCCGTGGGCTCATGATGAGGCTCCAGGTCTCGACAAGACGCTGCCTCGATTTTGCCTTTAAGATGTCGATTCGGGTTGGTATGCCACTTCGGTTTTTGGGGCTGACATGTGGCACAATCTAGAAGGAAGGCGGGGTCGGGCTCTATCGATCTGACCCTAAAAGCTTTTATTTGGCCACCGCTGCTACTGCTTTCTTCTTCCTCTGCTTTCTTCTTTCTTTCAGTTGTCGCCCAGTTCTTCCTGGTGGTGCCACAAGGTGTCTTCTTCATCTTCATCCGGCGACATTTTTCGGAGAAACCCACAGTAGGTCTTTCTCCCTTATTTGCTCGGAAGGTTTTCGCCTTTCTTCTTTTCTTGTTTTGTTGTTTTTCTTTTGGGGATGGGTCGTGGTCCGGACGAAGTCGGGTCCACTTTGGCCGAGAAGGAGTTGGAGTTAATCGGCGGCTGGTTTTTCCCTCAACGCGAGTTCCGCCTTGAGCCCACGGGGACGGAAGACAGGTGACGAGGCCTTCTCCAGGTCGGATCGGGGTGTACGTAGAGACACTCTGGGCCGGCCTGCGATTCCCTCTTCACGTGTTCGTGAACGAGCTCCTAGCGACGTACGAGCTTGTTCCAACGCAGCTCGCTCCGAACGTGTGGAGGACCAACGTCGATTTTTTGTCCCTTTACCTTGCGCATGGGATACCGACCTCGGTAAATGTATTCCACCGGTGCTTCATGTTGAAGTCCAACCCGGCGGACGGAGAATGACTTTATATTGCTCTTTGGGGCGGTAGGCCATTTTTCCAAGGTGCTCCTTCCTCCATTCGTAGGTGGAAAGAGAAATTTTTCTTTCTTTCCTTCGAGCGCACATGGGGGTTTGACCCTAGGTGGGGGCAGCCCCGACTCAAGGCCGCCAAGAAGCTCCCAAGACTTTCGGAGAGCGAGCAGAAGACCCTCAACGCTCTTCATGGCCCCGAGGAAAATATTCTTCTGTCCGACCTCCTGAGCGAGGAGGCCTTGGTGAATGTCGGCCTGAACTTGGCACGCCCCCAGGATAAGAGCTGTTGCGTTGCTCTGCTTTGTCGTCTCGTGTTTTACTTGTTCTATTTCTTCTTTTTCATCATCCTTTGGGGACGATCCGACACTTAGGCCTCTCCCCCGATGGTGACCAGCGACTCAGGCCTTATGCTCGGTACAAGAAGAGGGCAGTCGAGGCTGGAGAGGCTCCGCCCAAGCCCAGGAAGAAGGCAAGGCCGACCTCGACTGTCGCTCCTACTGAGGCAAGGGCTCTGAGGCCAGGACTTCCGACTTCGTTCGGAAGGAGGTCCCTCCGTCGGAGCGTGCGAGCTCAAGCTCTGCGGGAACTCCTGCAGCCTTCGCCTGTCCGGCTTCTGTTTCCCAGTGACCGAGCCACCAGGTCATACGCCTACAACGCTCGGGCCCCAAGTCGGGCAACGGTCTCGGGGTCCCGAGCACTTCACTGCCGAGCTCGGCGAGACCTAACCTCCCGAGCTCCTCAAGGGACGAGGCCCGCCCGGAGAGGAGGCCCTTCTGCTTGGAATGGGTGGTTTATGAGGACGACTCGGCCCTCCACGATGCCCAAATCGCGCGCCAGGTGTTCCATTGCGCGCTGCTTCCGGTCGATCAAGCCGAGTTCGAGGCTGCCGACCTTGGTGGCCTCGTTGATCAAACTCATTGCTCTGCTATTCGGGTAAACCAATTTTTGCCTCAACTTTCATATTCTTTTGGGTTCCCAACTTTTGCTTATTCCTTTCTTCGTTGCTTTACAGCATCTTCACGAAGCTGACCTGCTGGTCTCCGTGGCGGCCGATTATCAAGATAAGGCTCGGAGGAGCCACAGGGCGTTGGAGGAGGCCGAGAGGAGATTAGGCGAGGCCGAGGCCTCGCATAGGGAGACCATCTCGAGGATGGAGGCCGTTAAAGTGGAGCGGCAATTAGCGGTCGAGCAGCTTGAAGAAGAAAAGGCCTCGCACGCCTTGGCGATGTCAGAGCTGCGCACCTCCGAGGCGCGTTTGGCGGAAGCTCGCTCCGCGATGGCCGACCATCACCACGAGATGGGGTCGCTCGGCTGAAGATCGAGCGATTGGAGGCTCGAGAAAAGAGGGCTTTGGAGCAATCCCGAAACGCGGTGCAACTCTTTCGGGAGTCGGAAGAGTTCCGCGATTTAATGATGGAGGAGGCCGTAGACGGGCTCGTCCGCAGCTTCGAAGACTTTCGGAGGCAGATGCGGCGGATCTGTCCTCAGTTCGACCTTAGTGGCCTTCAGCCTAGCTTTGGGATCGCCGAGGACGAAGGCGGGCCCGAGGGTCCGACGATCGGCGGTGCAACCAGCAGTATGCCTGCAAGCCCTGAGGGCAAGTGGGGGACTGTCGAGACCGAGGCCGAGGTCGGGGCTGGGGTGGTCGAGCAAACCGAGGCCGAAGCGGTCGAGCAGTCAGCTCGAGAAGTTCTTCTCGAAGAAGTTACCGAAGGCGCCCCCGAGGAAGTGCCCGAGGTTGCTTCCAAGGTCATTGGCGATGTCCCGATCGAGGTCACTGCGGACGCACGCGGACAAGCGGAGGACCCCGAGGAAGTTCCAGCTGAAAATTCCGAAGTGATCATCGTGGACGACCTCGGGGGCAGCGCCTAAGCTACCGCTACTCCCCAAGACTTAGCCTCGTTTTCTTCTTAGTTATTCTTTTGTAAATGAGGTCGGCCTCTGCAGCCATTGTTCAGCCAGATGAGTCGGCCACAATGTCAAGTTTTGTACTCAGCCCTCAGGCTTTTATCAATAGAAAAACTTTCTTTTCCATTCTCTATTGTGAGCTTCCACTTGTGCAATCGGTAAACTATTATCTTTGATTGTCCGTGTTGAGTTCCTGTTCAGCGAATTTCTCCAAGTCTTCAAGATCGGCTAAGTCTTTAGGCTCAGCTCTCAGAGAGATTATGTCAAGGCTCTAGGCCTAGACTCTAGAAGAACTCGCTAAGTCCTCGAGCTCGGGCTCCGAAGAAGCCCCGCTAAGCCTTTAGGCTTAACTTCCGGAAGAAATTTCGCCAAGTCCTTGGGCTCGGCTTCCGAAAGAATCTTGTTGAAACTTCGAGCTCGAGCTCAATGGCAGCACAGGCCGAGGTTGAGTCACCGTCGGAGCTTGCATGCTCCTTGACCTTGAACTTTGTTGAGGCGTGGTCAGGCGGAACCTAAGATTGGATTCATGATCAGTGCGACTAGGTATCCCCGAGCTTTGTCGGGACATTATTAGGTAGAGCTCAGGATCGTCGTAGTAGGGCGTTTCAAACTAGTCCAAGGCGTTTGAACCGGGACAGGCCTCCGAGCCGAGTCGGAGGGTCGTGTGCGAGGCCGAGGGAGCTCGGGCTCGCAACTGGCTCAACGGGTCGTCCCGACCTTGGTCGGAGGATTCTGAGCCTAGCCGAGACTTTGTTGGGAATACACACGATAGGTGGGCCCCGCTCGATGATCATTCTGTAATATAACCAAGTAAGTACAAAGATGTAGATGCCGAGTAGGATATACCTCTCGAACAATCGGAGCTGGATGGGTGTCTTGGGTCGAGCTAAGCAACTCTGCTCCAAGGTCGACTTTCAGCGGCGTTTTTCGGCCTATGGTCGACCCGACGTGGCACCTTTGTTCAGATTGGGGCATATTACTCTAAAGGGGGTGTCGAACAGTGCCGAATGTCATCGAAGCATCGTGGAGATGTCGCGGAGATGTCACCGCGAGGTCGAGGGAGACTTGGCTTGCGGTTGACTTGGCGGCGTTCGGTGGTGCTTCCTGAGGTCGAGGGAGCACGGGCTGACTGTCGACTCAGCGGGGCATCCTGACCTTAGTCGGAGGATCGTGCACAAGATCGAGGAAGCTCGGGCTCGCTGTCGACTCAGCGGGGCATCCCGATCTTAGTCAGAGGATCGTGCACGAGGTCGAGGGAAGTTGGGCTAGCTGTCGACCCCGCGACTCTTTCTGAGGTCGACGAAGCTTGGGCTCACTGTCGACTCAACGGGGCATCCCGACCTTAGTCGGAGGATCGTATACGAGGTTGAAGGAGGTTGGGCTCGCTGTCGACCCCGCAACGCTTTCCGAGGTTGAGGAAGTTTGGGCACGCTGTCGACTTAGCAGAGCATCCCAACCTTAGTCGGGGGATCGTGCACGAGGTCGAAGGAGGTTGGGCTCGCTGTCGACCTCGCGATGCTTTCCGAGGTCGAGGAAGCTTGGGCTCGCTGCTGACTCAGCGGGGCATCTCGACCTTAGTTGGAGGATCGTGCACGAGGTCGAGGAAGGTTGGGCTCGCTGTCGACCCCGCGATGCTTTCCGAGATCGAGCGAGCTTGGGTTTGCTGTCGACTCAGTAGGGCATCCTGACCTTAGTCGGGGGATCGTGCTCGAGGTTGAGGGAGGTTGGGCTCGCTGTCGATCCCGCGAAGCTTTCTGAGGTCGATGGAGCTTGAGCTCGTTGTCGACTCAGCGGGGCATCCCGACCTTAGTCGGAGGATCGTGCACAAGGTCGAGGGAGCTTAGGCTCGCTGTCGGCCTCGCGACGCTTTCTGAGGTCGAGGGAGCTTGAGCTCGCTGTCGACTCAGCGAGGCATCCCGACCTTGGTCGGGGTCTTTGATGGAGATCGAGATCGGGGTCGATGTCAACGCGGCGAGGCATCCCAAACTTGGCTGGGGCATCCGAGCTTGGTCGGGCATCTGAGTCTGGTCGGGTATCCTGTGGTTCACAAGCGTCCCAATATCAGGAAGAGTATTGAGCAGTTAAGGGAGAGCTGCGAATAAATTAACATAAGGAGTGAATGAGAATTGTGTTTCCAATCGTCGAGGATCCCTAGGAGCTCTACTGATAACACATCCAAAAATTTTCGGAATTCCAGCTTCGTGGAATGAAGGTCCCTTCGAGAGACTCCAACTTCTACACTCCGAGCCGTTGGACTCGAGCAATCCGATATAGCCCTTTCCAGTTTGGGGCAAGCTTCCCCTGCTCGGTACGCTGAGAAGCTTCAGCTTTCTTGAGGACGAGATCTTCCACCTTGAAAAGCTTGGCCTTTACTCTGAAGTTGTAGTACTGTGCCGCTTTCTGTTGATATGTCGTTATGTGGACTCGGACGGCCTCTCTTGTCTCCTCAACGAGGTCCAAGTTGCTCCTGAACTGAGAGGAGTTGGAGGTTGCGTTATAGTGCTCTACTCTTGGTGAGGGAAGTCCGACTTCCAGGACGATGACAGCTTTCATTCCGTATGCCAGGTTGAAGGAGGTCTCACCGGTGGAAAGTCGAAATGTAGTCCTGTAAGCTCAGAGAATATTGTAGAGGTCTTCGACCCATTGCCCTTTAGATCGGTCGAGCCTAGCCTTGACCCCTGAAGGATGGTGCGGTTTGTCATCTCGGTTTCTCCATTCGTCTATGGATGGACGACCGAGGTGAAGCGGTGGTCGATACCGAGCTCGAAGCAGAATTCTCTAAAATGGGCATTGTCGAACTGACGGCCGTTGTCAGATATAAGGATACGGAAAAGTCCAAATCTGCAGATTATTGACTTCCAGACAAAATTTCGTATCTTTGGCTCGTAGATCTGGGCCACTGGTTCGGCTTCGATCTATTTGGTGAAGTAGTCGATGGAGACAACCAAAAATTTTCTCTGCCCGGTGGCCAGAAAAAATAGTCCCAGTATGTCAATCCCCCATTGGACGAATGGCCAGGAAGCACTGATCGAGGTCAGCGGGGCCGAGGGCCAGTGCTGAATGTTGGCATCCCGCTGACATCGATCGCACCTTCGGACAACGTCGGATGCATCCTTTTGAAGTGTGGGCCAGTAGTATCCTAGGTGCAGAATTTTGTGGGCCAGTGCTCGGCCTCCCAAGTGGTTCCCGCATATCCCTTCATGAACCTCTCGCATAGCATAGTCTGCCTCTGACGGATGGAGGCATCTGAGGAGGGGAGAGGTGAATGACCTATGATAGAGCTTGCCTTCATATAAGATGTATTTGGAAGCTCGGCGCCTAATTTGGCGAGCTTCGAGCTCGTCATCGAGGAGGATTTCATTCTGCAGATACCTGACGAGCTCGTCCATCAAGCTCGGCTCGGTCTCGATGCAGAGGGTTGGCTCGGGCTCCTCCGTGCTAGGCATTCGGAGGTATTCGAGCACTGTTGTCTTAGAAAGCTCGCTCATGCAAAAAGTCGCCAGCTTTGATAATTGGTCTGCCCTTATGTTCTTTGTTCTAGGAATGTGCTGGATGTTGAAGGAGCCTAAGATGGACGTGAGGTCCTGCACCTTTTGGAGATATCTCTGCATCGATGGCTCTCTTGCTTCAAAGTCTTCCAAAATCTGGCTCATGACCAGTTGGGAGTCACTGAAGACCTTCAGGTCCTTCACTTTCAGCTCCTTCGCCAATTTGAGCCCGACAATGAGTGCCTCGTACTCTGCTTCATTGTTCGAGGCAAGAAACTCAAAGCGTAGAGCATGCTCCGCGACTACCCCGTCCGGGCTAGTGAGAATGAGGCCTGCTCCGCTACCCCCCGAAGTTGAGGAGCCGTCCAAATGTAGAATCCATGGTTGCCTCGGGGTCTCCTACGCTGGTGTGAGTGCGAGCTTGGGATCGTCCGGCAAACTGCACTCCACAATAAAGTCAACGAGCGCTTGGGCTTTGATCACCAGCCTCAGACGATATTCAAAGTCGAACCCCCCAGCTCGACTGCCCAATTCGCAATCCTTCCGGCTCGATCCAACCGTTGCAGAATTTGCTTCATAGGTTGGTCGGTCAGTATGGCCACAGTATGGGCCTGGAAGTAGGGTCGGAGCCTTCGAGCCGAGATGATCATGGCAAAGATTATTTTCTCCAGCTTGGAATATCGGATCTCAGCATCCCTCAGGACCCGACTGGTATAAACACTGGTCTTTGAAGCTTATTCTCTTCTCGGACCAGGACCGAACTTACCGCAATCGGGGAGACGACCAGGTACAAATAGAGTTGCTCGCCCTGCTGGAATTTTGTGAGTAATGGAGAGGAAGCAAGAAAGCGCCTGAGCTCTTCAAAAGCTTGCTGACATTCCTCCGACCATAGGAAATTCTTTGGCCACTTGAGGATTTTGAAGAATGGAAGGCACCGCTCGGCCGACCTAGAAACAAATCTTTCCAGAGCTGCGACCCGCCCAGCGAGCCGTTGTACCCCCTTGACTGTCTTTGGTAGCACCATTTTTTGTAGCGCTTGGATCTTCTCAGGGTTCGCTTCGATTCCATGTTGGGTTACTACAAAGCTGAGAAATTTGCCCGCGGTGACCCCAAACGCGCACTTGGCAGGGTTGAGCTTCATTTGGTACTTCCTAAAGGTGGAGAATGCCTCATTAAGGTCAGCTACATGGTGCTCTGTTGTTCGACTCTTCACCAGCATGTCGTCCACATAGACCTCCATGTTTTGGCCTATTTGATTTTTAAAGATCTAGCTGACCAGCCTTTGATATGTTGCTCCGGCATTCTTCAACCCGAACAACATCACTTTGTAGCAATAAAGGCCCTTGTCGGTGATGAAAGCTGTCTTCTCCTCATCTTCTGGCGCCATTTGGATTTGATTATATCCTGAGAAGACGTCCATAAAGGTTAGCAACTGATATTCCGAGGTGGAGTCAACGAGTTGGTCGATGATGGGGAGAGGAAAGCTATCCTTTTGATAGGCTTTGTTCAAGTCGGTATAGTCCACGCACATGCGCCACTTTCCGTTAGCTTTCTTCATGAGGGCTATGTTAGCAAGCCAATCTGGATAGGAGACCTCCCGGATGAAGCCGGCCTCGATAAGTTTGTCCACTTCCTCGGCCGCTGCTCGTTGTCGTTCCGGGATGGAGCTCCGTTTCCTCTGCCTCACAGGTTTGCAGGTCGGTTTCACCTGGAGTTGGTAAACCATGACCTCAGGGTCTATCCCCGGCATGTCCACGGGCGACCAGGTGAAGACGTCCATATTGGACCGGAGGAACACGATCAGGTGGTATCTTTCGCGAGAGCTTAGACTGGAGCCGACCTGCACGATTAGCTCTGGGCAGTTTTCTTTTAAGAAACTTTGGGTAAGAAGCTCACTAGGTTCTACCCATTCTTTTCGAGGGGCGTCCCGCACTTCCAGCATTTCGATGGGCAGCATCTAATCTAATGTTTGGGTTGGCGCCTTGGCTGATTGTTCCGCTTGGCTCGATACTTCAGCCGGTTGTTTTGCTTTGTGAGTCGCCATATAGCATTGCTTAGCTATTGACTGGTCCCCACGAACCTCGCCTACTCCTCGATCGGTGGGGAACCGCACGAGTAGGTGGTAGGTCGAGACCACAGCTCGGAGGGCGTTAAGCCCTGGTCATCCAAGAATGGCGTTGTAGGCCGAGAGCAGGCGGACCACAAAGAAATCCATCCTCACGGTGCTTTCTCGAGGGGTGAGCCCGACCGTGACAAGAAGGCTGATCTCACCTTCAACCGGGATCGAATCTCCGGTGAATCCAACCAGCGGAGTATTTATTCTCCGGAGCTGGCTTTCTATCATCCCCATTTTTTGGAAGGCATCAAAATACAAAATATTTGCTGAGCTTCCATTATTAACCAAGACACGCTTTACATCAAATTTATTTATGATCATGGAGATGACCACAACGTCATCATGGGGAGTCTCAACTCCTTCTAAGTCCTCGTCCGAGAACGAGATAGCTTCGAAAGTACGTGGGCGCTTCGAAGGGGTTTCTCTCCCGGTTGGCTCTTCAGCCGAGCTCCCTTTGGCCGGGCCTCTCACGATGGTGTTGATGGTGTCGGCAATGGGCCAGTTGTCATTTGGATTTTCGGGCGGTGCGATGTTTTCTACCGGCCTTCTATCCTCACGTCGGTTCCGCACAAACCAGTTGAGTACTCCACGGCGAATGAGCGTCTCCATCTCATCTCGAAGCTGGAAGCACTCCTCCGTGTCGTGGTCGTGGTCCCGATGGAAGTGGCAATATTTCCTAGGGTTGCACCGAGCTCCTGTCTCCCACATCGGGGGTGGAGGTTGGAGGTAGTCTCGTCCTTCTATCTCCATGAGGATCTCTGCCCGAGGTATATTGAGGGGAGTATAATTCTCGTACTTCCCTGGGGGCACCCGTGGCCGAGGTGGGGACCTCGGCCGGAGCTGCGGCCGCTGTCGAAGCGGACTCCTCAACCAAGGGAAGTTCTTATCTTGGTGGGGAGATTGGCTTCTCGAACGGCTGCGCTCCTCGCGGCGCCTTTTCTGCTTCTTCGGGGCCTGCTTGGCCGCACCCCGCCTGGAGGCGATGGCCTCCTCGATCTTCGCATACTTTTCAAGCTCGGGCCAGCATCTTAGTGAAGTCGAAGGAGAAGTTCTTCTCAATAGAGAAGAAAAACCTATAGGACCGAGCTCCAATCTTTAGCGCTGACATAGCTATCGACTGGTCGAGCTCGCGGACCTCCCAAGTTGCGGCGGTGTAGCGGTCGAGATAGTCTTTGAGGGGCGCTCCCTCTTTTTGCTTGATATTAAGGAGGGAGTCTGACGTTCGCCGCTGACGTCGGCTGACAGCAAAGTTGGTGGCGAACTGCCTGCCGAGCCGTTCAAAGGAGGACACGGTGCTCGGCTTCAGCCCGGAGAACCAAAGCCAAGCCATTCCTCGGAGTGTCGCACGAAAGGCCTTGCAGAGCACGGCCTCTGAGGACCCTTACAGTGCCATGAGGGCCTGATAGCTCTCCAGATGGTCGAGGGGGTCGGTAGTCCCATTGTAGGGCTCTACCTGGGGCATTTTGAACCGTGGTGGGACTAGTTCCTCCTCAATCTGGGGGGAGAAAGGTGACCTGGTGGAAAACTCGAAGTCACCCTCGCGCCTTGTCTTCTGGCTGTGGAGCACCTCGATCTGCCGCTCGAGCCTCTCGACCTTCTTGTCGGGTTCCCCGCCCTGGGGAACTGCCACGGTGGACTGCTCCGGCGCAAGTTCGCCTGGAGCTGATTCTGCCTCTAAAGGTTGCGGCCTTCTGTCTAGGCTCCTCCCTAGCGATTCTCTCCGGGGAGACGCTCGGGTTGAGCCTTGATAGCAGCACCGTTATCTATTGTTCGCCACCGATCCGTCTGGAGGGAGAACCGGCTGGGCCTGAACCTGTGGAGGCGGCATAGGAAGAGCCTCCATACGCTGCAGGCCTTGGACTACTGTGGCCAAAACTTGAACTAGCTGTACCAGAACATTGAATTGCTCCGGTTGGACTTGGAGGACTGGATCTGCCGGAGGTCTTGGCAGCGAATTCTAGACTGAGTATCCAGTACTTAATGCGGGACGCCGGGAAGCGTTGGAAGCTCCTTTGCTCCTTAGCTTCATGGCCGCGACTCGGGCCCTTCCTCTAGCGCCAACTGTTGCCGGGAATTGGACCCAGGGGCGACCACTGGCTGAGAGGAAGGAGCTCCGGCAAGAGTGTTGGGTGGCGGTACGTCGGCAGGCTGCATCCTCCAGGGGACCTGCAAGAAGCTGGTGGCCGGGGTTTCCGACGCCGGTCCTTCGATGGTTAAGTCAGAGGGGGCTTTTGTGGAGAACGAGAGAGTTTTGCATGTAGAGATTAGAGTTAGAGCCCCCATTCTGGAGGGGGAGGTTCCCTTTTTATAGGAGGGGTACCGTGTTACCTATGATTCGACTGGGCGAATTAAATGAGTTACCATCATGATTGAGCATGATCGTGTAAATTAATGCGCTACCGTGGAGGGCTAGACTAGAGCCATTGAGTTGTTGTGGGTGATCGGGCGTAGTTGAATGAGTCAAGTGGTTGCTGTGGGGGGCCTGAGATTTTGAGTAGGCCGGAGATCCATGGAAATCACGTGCATTAATCGTTGGGTAAGCCGGAGATCTGTGGAGGCCATGCGCATTAATTGTTGAGTAAGCCGGAGATTTATGAAGGCCATGCGCATTAATTGCTGACAGTCGTTCGAGGCATGGTCCCTGGTCATGTTGCGGCATGGCTAGCGAGTGAAGCATGGTGCGGTGAGGTTGCCACAGGGTGTGGCCGCAACTGTGTGAACGACAAGGTCAACCTCCTGAGGTCGGTTCGGCATTTCGAGGTCGGGGATGTCGAGATCGAGCGCCTCGGGGTCGGGCGCCTTGAGGTCAGGCACCTCCAGATCGGGCGCCTTCAGGTCGGGTGCCTCCAATCATGTGCCGGTAATGCGTTCACGTATTTCGGAGCAATCCGTTTTTCCCCCAACATAATTAATAAATGAAAAGAGCGACAAGAATAAGAAACTAGTAAATTAGAAACTAGAAGACGTTTAGAGTATTATTTCTTTTAATTTTAAACTTAAGTTGCATTAGTTTTTTAATTAGCAGATCAGGAGTATGGATGGGTATGCAACATATAT
>JAOXJJ010000263.1:12913842-12929040 GCA_025769935.1 Phoenix roebelenii | reverse complement strand
ATACACCAAAGGCCAATGGCTTTTTCTTTTGTTTTTTCGTCACAAAATGATCTACTATTTTTGCAAAACAGAATATATATATATATATATATATATATATATCCAAGTGGCCAATAGTAAAATAATTTTCTACAAGTTCTGATTTTTTTTGATTTAGTGTCATTTCTTAATCTGCTTTTAATATAGTTATGGTCTCATTGCAATTCTTGAAATTCATGAAACAGCTGAGTATTTTAAAGTCGGATCAAACCACTGACACCATGAATCAAGTTGACTTTGCTAATAAAGTATGCCTGAAGTTACTCTCCTCAAGAGAAATGTTCACTAATACAAGCCATATAGCTGACCGAGGAACTGTTCTTTACAAGGTAGAAGTACAATATGGTTTGCATGGAACTGCTAAAACTTCTGATCACTTGGCTAAGTTTGGCTTATAATTGATTCCGTACTAGATTTGAATTTAAGAAGCTTTGATATTTTCCTATTCATAACGGTTCTTATGGTTGGGTTAATATATTGTTAATATAAGGACTCTAGTACTAAGTACAGCCAATCAAGTTGATGTGTTTCATCATTATATATTTAAAAATAGTCAACAACTCCTCCCCATCGCATCTTCAGGCAATTCAAGCAGATGTTTGCTGGAAGCAGAAAGATATATATACTGCCATCAAAGCTCACTTATCTAGTAACAGTAAATGTTTGTGGATCTGATTCTGTAAGAGCTTGGGACTGAGTTTTTTCCTTTGAATGTACCTAAAAAAAAAAAGACTCCTTCCCATGCCATAAAAATAAGCTTGATCTACTTTGGGATGACTTCAGGTGTGTAAGGATCCGTACAGGCGTGTATTTTGTCCCACATCGGTTATTCGCTGGGTCGATATTGGGTACTTATACAGGATCAAGCAACCCAAATAATACCTTCCGGCTAGCTATTTTTGAAGAGATCCTAGATTGTTACAAATTGTATCAGAGCCGACCCAAACTGGAGAACTTTTTGCAAGACTACTCCTTTTTTTATTCTCAAAGAAATAGCCGGGTCAACTTATCTTTATTTCTTTTTATCTTTTTTTTCAAAAAAAAAAAAAAAGAAACATTAGGGCATTTGGACTATCTTCCCAAGATTTTCCTCTAGAGGCTGGTGCTAGTCTACAAGCCTTTGGCACAAATGGGTGATTCTCCATCCACTATTCAAAAAGATAAATATAGGCTTGAAAGCCAAGCATATGATCTAATTAGTTTTGTGTAATGCAGGTTTATATTTCGCTTAACTAAGAGTTATTAATTTATAATTGCATGCATGCATATATAACATACTTATAAATATAGGCATGATACAACTTTAGGATTTAGAGCAGATTGGCCATTTTGAAGAGAGTAAGAGAAAATAAGGTAAATGGTAAAATGGGACAGAAGTTTTAATTACAAACATTTCTTGGAAATAAATTTGATGTTTTTTTTTCTATCCTTGGAGCTCCATTCAAAGGACTCACTATTTTAACCAACGTAAAAAACTTTATCCTAAAATCAGATTATATATAGTCTTTTTTAGTTTAAATGGCTATAAGAAGGCTTGGGCTTGTAAAGTATAGTTGTTGCTTTTGTATTTTGGTTCTCTACAAATTAGTAAATACCACAACAAAGCCGATGTTAAAGGCAACATTTTCACAAAGTTTCTGCCATTTTTTACTTTTATTTTTACTTTGTTTTTGAAAAATACCAAATCTCGGCATCAAAAACTCTAAGGACTCATTTAGTTAGTAGGAAGAAGATGGAAAAAAGTATGGTTAATAAAAAAAAATTGAAGAAATTCCTTATATTTAGTTAGAGTTTTTAAAGAAGTAAAATAGAAAAATAACTTTTCCATAGAAATAAGATTTTTGCATATCATGGAAAGAAAAATTCATATGGGATATGAGAAAATTTTCTCTTTTTTTTCAAAGGAAGAGACGCGGAAAAGTCCAATTCCAGCATGCTTGGAATTAAGGTACATTTTTTTTTCAAAAATATCTTTGAAGCTTTTAAATAAAATAGGATAAGACAATTTCCTTTATAAAGAGTATAGAAAGTATTTTATATATTTTTTATAAAAAAATAGATGTTCAACCAAATATAAGGCATTCTAGAGTATGCTACTTTCCTATAATCAATCAAATATACAAAAAAAATCAATTTTCTAAACATCATATACTTAAAATTTTTCCTGCGAACCAAATACAAGCCCTAATAATTTTATTTAAAAAATTAAAAATCAAAAAAAAATATTATACATGTTTTTCTTTGTAGTTGTTTTTTCTTCTTAAATTTAGTTGGTTTTTCTTGTGAGCTTTTGTTAGCAGAACATAAAATCAAAGCAAATACCAAACAGCATGAAACATCTTATGATACTGCAGCAGACTTAAAGAAAACATTCAACCACAAATGATTCCTACCTTTCTATCAATAAATTAAATATATGAACAATGGTATCAATATATATTATTTACCTAACTTCCAACTTTCTTATATTAGAAAAGAAGAAGAAGAAGAAGAAATATGAAAATAGGGTCCATGATATGCAAAAAAAACTAAAAAAAAACAAAGGGCTGGGTGCCACATTAGCTATTAACTATTCTTTCCAATCTTTGTCACAACCTCCTCCCCTCAAGCGACCAATGGAATCCAACTCCCTTCTCTCCCGCACCACCATTTTTAATCCACCGGCCATGTGGGCTGTCAGCAGCGGCACCAACACCGGCAGCCGCTGCTCCCCGCCAGCCCTCCTCAGCTCAAAGCGGCGGAGCACCGCCGCGGCGATGTACTTCATCTGAACAAACGCCATCTCCTTCCCCAAGCACACCCTCGGCCCGGCCTGGAACACCGCGAACTTGTACGCCGACACCCTCGCCAGCTCCCTCCCCTCCGCCTCCAGCCACCGCCTCGGCTCGAACTCCATCCAGTCCTTCCCCCACAGCCTCTCCATCCTTCCCATCCCGTAGGGGAAGTACGTCACGCGGTCGCCCCTCCTCACCTCCGTCCCGTCGGGAAGCACGTCGTCCCTCGCCGCATGCTTCGAGTCCCACGCCACCGGCGGGTACAGCCTCATGCTCTCGCACAAGCAGGCTTCCAAGAACTTCATCTCCTTCAGCTCCTGATACCGATCCAATCCTCGTCCTCGATCGGCTCGATCCGCTGCTTCCCTGACAACCTCTCGCTCGATCTCGGGTTGGCGCGACGTCAGCCAGAAGAACCACGTCAGCGCGGCCGACGTCGTGTCCCTCCCGGCCATCACGAAGCTGATGACCATGTCGCGGATCACCTCATCACTGTGGCCACCGGATATCAGCCTCGACAGGAGGTCGCTGCGCTCCGCCCCCTTGCCGGCGGCAGCCTCTTCCTTTCTTCGTCGAATCAGCCCCATCACCGACTCGTGGATAAGCCTGACCGAGGCTCGAAGCCGCCCCTCGGAGCCGACGCCGAGCGCTCGCTTGACCTTCCACACCGCGGAGACCAGGGCGGCCCCCCGGCGAGCGCATATCCCGGAGGCGACCTCGAAGGCGGCTGCGAGGTCCGACATGGGCAGAGAGGGGTCAAGGAAGCCTGGATCGGTCCCAAGCGCGACTTTGCAGACGGTATCGAATGCAAACCGCCGGAGCAAGTCCTGCATGTCGACCGTCCGGCGTTCCTTGCATGCCGACGACATGATCGGCAGCAACCGGTCGTTGGTCTCAGCATCGAGGATCTTGACAACAAATTCACGGAGGGATCTCGTAGTGAATTCATGGCTGGCCAGCTTGCGCTGCGTGTGCCAGAGCTCGCCGTCGGCGTTGAAGATGCCGCACCCGAGGAGATCGCCGAGGATGTCGGTGAACGGCTTGCCCTTGGGATAATTATCGAAGTTGATCTTAAGCATGTACTCAACATTGTCGGCGTTCGCCGTCACGACGTTGCGCCTCGCTCCAAGTCTCTCCAGCACGATCGTCTGCATCGGCGATGCCGCAAGGAGCTCGGTGAACCAATCGAGCAGACGCCGCCGGTTCCTGTAGAAGGGGATCAAGCATCCAATGAATGGGTGCATTTCCGGGCCATGACAGGTAAAACAACGTCCATTAGACCGTATGAACCTTGCAACAAATAGGCGCAAGATGAGAAAGAAGGAGAAGAAGAACATAAATAGTAGAAGGGAAGAAGGGAGGAAAAAAGTAAGGACAGAAAAGGAAGAGGCCATGGTGATGATGATGGAGAAATAAGAAGAAGGAGAAGAACAATGGTTTTGAAGAGCCTAATAATAATATAAGTTGCAGGGTTGGGGATTTCAGGGTTTTCAGGTTTCAGTTGAGTGGTTTAGGATATAGAGAAGGTTATATTTATAGGGAAGTGTGTGCGGGGAGGTAATAATTGAGCACATGGTTTCACAAATTTTCAAGTATGTGGTGCGAAGCAACAAATGAAATATGAGGAGAAAGTACAAGGTCGTTACCGGGACGGTGCTCGCCTGGTTTGGGGTCGGCGGACGAAAGGCGGCCACGGCCTTTTAAGCGTTTTCGGCGTAAACGCGCGCTAAATCGCCGCGCAGCTCACGCGGATGGAGGAAAAGTTTGGAGCGCGGCAACGAAGGTTGGTGCAATAGAGCCAGGGATCGATGAGAAATAGAGCACGTGATCCTTTTGGTTGCACATTGTAAATTCTATTTTTTTGTTTGTTTTTTGGTTACTTTACACACTTGTCATGCTTGCAGCCGATTTTTATATTTATTTATTTATTTAGTTCATTGGTTGTAGTCCATTACTATCAAGATGTTAGCAAGTTTGCTAGGGCTTTGTCGAAGAAGGACACCTCTAGACCGACCAATTTTATCTTTATATATATATATATGTATATGTATGTATGTATGTATGTAATAATTCAGAACCTCATCCAAAATGGTTAGTCGAAAGGTATTATTTGGATTATTTGATCCTGTATAAGTACACAAGATCTATCCAGTGAATAACCGATGTGGGACTAAACGCATGCTCGCACGGATTCTCACATACTTTTTCTATTCAAGTCCTAACGTCTTCGTCAGGCTAAGGGTTCAAATCCATTTAGATTTAATCACAACACCACGATCGGCCCGTAGTCAGCCCCAATGGATCCGTGCTACGATGTCCCCTAATCCACATAGGTTATGGGTTTGGTCCGCTCTGATACCATTTGTAACAACCTAGGACCTCATCCAGAATAGCTAGCCGGAAGGTATTATTTGGGTTCCTTAATTTTGTATAAGTACTCGAGATCTACCAAGCGAATAACCGATGTGGGACTAAATACATGCTCGCACGAGTCCTCACAATATATATGTATGTATGTATGTGTATATGTCCATGCGTGCTTCAGAGTATAGACGCATATTTAACATGCTTCAAATCTTTTGGGAAGAATAAGCATTAATTCTGACTTGACATTATCTACTTCAAAAGCCACACATGCTAAGTATTGAAAGATATGATTAATGATTATTAGTTTAGCTAGTTTGTAACTTCCTCTTCAAGTGAGAAATCTCAGGTTCAAAGCTAAGTGATACTGAAAAATTATCATATTTTTACAAGTATTGGAATATATATTTGTTTTTAAAATTAGTAATTATATTTTGTTTTAGTGCAAAGGTAATGCATGCCAGAACCTAGGTTGTGTGTTTAGAAATTATTGGTAGCATAACTGAGAGCTACCTGACATACAAAAACGTCTTTATGCCCTCCATTTCTTAAGATTCATTGAAAAGTTGATAACTATCGGAACTAAATAATGCATTATAGCATACCATTGTACCCTAATATTTTTCGACCGGAGATCCTCTGCGGTGGATGGTTTGCACCGTAAAATGTTGTGCAGTACTCGATAACCATCATTAAGGGATGGACGGCTATCAACAATATATGGCATATCGTGTATGCATGGTACGTAAGATCTTCTTGTTTGATAGCCATTCATCTCTTGACATTTTTCGACCGGAGATCTTCTGTAGTGCTGGTTTGCACCGTAAAATGCTGTGCAGTACTCAAAGACGGCCATGAAGAGATGGACGGCTGTCAACAAGGGTATATCATGTATGGTGTGTAAGATCTTCTTATTTGATCGCCATTCATCTCTCGATGGAGGGCATCGAATGCTGCACAGTATTCTTCAGTGCAAACCACGCGCCGCAAAGGATCCGCGCTCACAAGAATACAACGAAAAGAGGATAAGGACTGGGTTTTGTTCTCCCTTCCATCTCGACCCACTGTGGTGGCAGTTTGTTAGGTATTGTGGAGAAACTAAAGGCCAATATACTGCTCCGTCGACAAGCTCGGTGTTCAGACAAAGCACATGCATGGCAAAACCATATGTGAGGTATAGGATTCACTTTCAGTCTCTTTGGTGCGACACCTTATCTTCTCTTTCCTTCCCCTTCCTTTCTTTTTCTTCAAATGCTGACACTTGTGATGTAGACTAGGGTCATGGCAAGCAATCATTAGTTGTTGTGAGATTACTAAGCTACAAAATACTTTAATGTCCCAACTTCCTTTTTGATGGTTTGAAATGGGAAGGATTGGGACTCCTCAAAGCTACATACTACTTTCAAAGCCGAAACCTGCTTTGGTTTGGAATGGGATGATAAACTGGAGGTGGAGTATTGACTCACAGTGCTGCATCTAGAAGGGTAAGATTTTGGACATCTCTTGAAGAGATTGGTTATCTCCTCTGAAATTCTCACATGGGAGTCGTGAAAAATATGTGGAAGAGGAGAAAGAGCAGAGCACGGTAGCAAGGAAGCTTTTGAAATATTTGAGCATGAAAGGTTAAGTTGGAATTGAAACGTAGGCTTCTCTGTTGCTTTCTTCAGTGATTGATGCAGATGTGTGTGATGGAGAGAGTGGGAAGAGGGATAGGCAAGAGACGAAACGACTTTCCTGCTCTGAAAAGAGTGTAGGTTTGGAATTGGCAACCTAAAGCAATAAGGTGGGGCTTGGATACATAAAATGGAGTACATGCACTCATAGTTGCTGCATTTTTTTTGTAGTATTTAGTTCTAGTGAAGTAACATAAAATATCATATCTGTTTGATTTTACATGAGAATTGTAACTGTATATTTGATTATATTATCAAGTATTAATTATATCTCCATCAACTATTATCCTTGTTAGAATTTAAACTCATCATAAAGATGTCTTTAAATTCTTTTCCGGTTGCAGTAATTTGTCCACAAGAGCACTGCAAAAAGACTCCCAGAAGCAGTTTGTCTTACAGGATTCTGATCAACTTATACAAATCCAAATCCCGAAAGAAAAAAAAAAAAGAAGTCAAATTGTAGGTATTCAAATGAGTTTGGAATTTGAAATGCGAGATAATGTTAAGAAGAATTTGACATGTTAGATGTGAGTTGGTAAAGCAAGCTTCCATCTGAACTATATTAGCGCTGCTTCTAATGCATGTGAGGATTTTGAAGGTCGAGAACTTCCCACTTTAATTACAATTAGGGTGCATGCATGTGCTGAGCAACTGCAGCCAGGCAAGGGGAACGAAGAAAACCTATCAAGAGAGTTTTGAGTGGATAAAACATAGAGATTGCTTGCAATGCGATATGTGGGAGGGTAGAGAGAAGGCCAGATTGACAAGGAATGAAGAAAAAGAAGGGTGATGCACATTTAGCCACGCAAGAAGGAAAAACTAGACCCATGATGGCAGAAGTTGGAAGAAATGGATGAGATTACTTGAGATTGGTAGTGATGCAACATGTTCAAAGGAAGAGAGATCGAGAAGGAAGGGAGAAAACTGGCCGGCTAAAACTTGAAAGTTGTGGATCAGATTCGGATGATCATTATCGCAAATTCCTTACCATGCTTATGGAAACAGATCATGGCAAAATAAATTTCTCAACAAAGTTTATCTAAGAAAAGCTCGTGTAGTTTACTAGGACAGATTGATAAATCCAAAAGGAAAAAGCTATAGATCACCAGCTACTGATAATTGCAAAGTTCACCATGTGTTGCGAAGGTCGGTGATTAGCTGAGCTCAATCGGTGCCCAACCTATGCCGCTAACCCCACCATATTCGATACCAATCATCAAGTGCGACATCCCCGGTGAACTCAGCAGCGATCATTAGCAGATGATCAGTAGCCACAATCCAAAATCTAGGCTGTTGCTTTCTAAAAGTACTAATGATAAAAATGGTTGCTTGATATATGGGTTGGATCCTCTCGAAACCCTTATATTGATCCCGAAAGTACAAGCATGTATAATGAAGAAACAAAATTTGCAGATCGAAAAGAAAAAAAAGGAAGAGCCAAATAAATTTCATTCACAAAATAAAGGGTAGTTAAACCCATCAAATTTTGCTACTCAATTCTAGCATCCCAATCAAATCTAAGCCCTTGACCTTTTGTAATCAGTCGCTAACCTAAATGTCGTAAGAAAATAGAAAGCCTCCCATGAACTAAACATACATAAAAAAGGCACTAAACGAGGAGCACTTGAACTGGTAAAATCTACTGTTTCCTGGTACATAACCTGCATTATGGCTTGATTTTGTTCTAGCAGGAAATTGTTGCATCCACTTGCAAAGCTACTTAAATTGCAGCAGATATGATGGGTCAATGAAGGTATAAGTAGGAACTAGCTATTCTGTATGCAAACAAAACATTAAGCCAAAAATTTTGACAGCAGAAAATTGTCATGGTTCAATTACATAGCTGATGGAAGCCAATCTCAAATTAAATAGAATTAAGGTGAACTGCCAATGCATTGCTCTGTTTGAATTGGAAAGAGATGTTAAAATGATATAACTTGTGATAGTGTAAAAATTTGCATGTCAGGTAGATTTGTGTAACCATGACAGCATGCTCAAAGGGTTTTTGAATTTTAGTTTAAGAAAATACGTTGGAATGCACCATGTAGGTTGCGTGAAATTCCCATCACGAGAAGAAAAATTAACTTCATGGCTATTCAACAATCTATGACACTAATGCAAAAAAATGATCATACATACAATTTTGGACTTATAATAGTCATGAAGAAAACCAGCAAATCATTAGGGTGGCATTGACATATTCTGTTCATCGATATAAAGCAAGAAACAAAAGCAAGGATAACAAAATTTCCTAACTTAATTCCAAAATTTACATATAATTCATTTTTATGCATAATAAAATTATTATCAGAAGAAAAAAAACTGGGACAATTTCTTGGTAAGAGATAGCCAAGCATGAAAAAGAAACCATATTTTAAATCTTCTTTTTATTTATTTGCTAGGTATTTCAACCTTAGGTTTTCTTTGTAATGCCCTACACCTTTTCATTAGACTTGTGAAGTCATGGAGAATGCAAGTCATAGGAACGTGAGTCAAACTATTCTTCAACAATTAGCGACATACTCATCACAAGGACTGGCAAACTTTGCTTTTTCTTCATTGATTTATCTTCATGAGAATGAGAAAATTTCAAAACTAAAGCTATTGTCAAACGTATCAAAATAATATCCAAAAATCACTTTGCAGGAAGCTCACCACTGACAAGCCATTGACACCTATACTTTGCAGGAAGCTTCTCAAGATCCTCACAGAATAATGACTCATCAAAAATCATGACCACAACTAGTTTGACAATTAGGAGTATAAATCAGCATCCTCCTGCGATCAAAATCATTACTTTCTTAGTTAATATCCACGTACTCTTGTACTCAAAAGGTTTTGAGATTGCACCAACTTCAACCATGGCCAACAAGATTTAATTTACTATAAGGGTGTAGCTTTAAGGATCGGATAATCCCCCAATGCATATCAAGTTCTATGTCAAACTTTCAACATCACATCATCATCTGAGTTGATCTCCAAAATCTTTGAAGCCATAGGCAAGAGAGTTGTCCATCATGAAACCTACAAGGATGGAACCTACCTTATCAGGGTTTAAGTCCAACCTATCTTATACCCACAAAGAGTCGAGATGAATAAAGGATAAGGCCAGCTTCAACATAGATTGATCACTAGGTCAAATCTTAAAAACTAAAGGCCAAAACACAATCACCTCAGACTTTGACATTGCCTACCACTAGTTATTGCTGCACAGTTAGCTTAGAGGATAACTAGATCTTAGGTAAATCAATTTTATGAATTGTTTTAAGCTAGTAATTGACTTCACATTTAACAAAATCAACATGAATTTCAACTTATTTTTTCTTTGAATCATCATTAAATTGCCGACTGCCATAATGAAGAAAGAAATACCTGGAAAGATTCCCTCAAAATCAGCTAATTGTATTCACCTTTTTTTTCAAATGCTTTCGAGTCATTTTCTATGAAGCATCATAATCTCAAACTCAATTGCCACCAGCAAATCTTGCACTCAAAATCTGTAGTTTTTGAAAAACATTTTTTGACCTAGCTGGACCCATTCACAACTAAAAAACCAAAGAAGCAAAAACTCCTACTTTGACGCAAATGGTCGCTCCTCATCATGACCTGGACAAGCTATAATCTTGAACCTCAATCATAAGATGTATATACATATGCCTGAAGGTCTATGATGGTGATCTTTGATGACCTCATGAATGTAGAGCGATCAATACTAAACAGCAGTATCATCGATTCCATGGACAACAAACTGCTATCATGTTGCATAGTCACAATGAGAAAGCATTGGAACCAATACAAGGATCAGCCATCTGATCAATTATAGCAATTAACTCATGCTGTATTAGTTTTACATTCACTGAACAGTACCAAACCTGCAAACAATAGAATATAAAGCTCAGATAGCAACTGAACTAATTTTGAATCTATGAAGGAACATATAATACCCAGACACTCCTGATTTGAAATGAAAGAAACAACAAACAAAATTTACAAAAACCTAGCTAAAAATGTCAAAATTGATAGTGTATACAGTTTCTTGTAAAATTATTTGCATCCACGCCCTTGTTTATATGAAGAACCACTGAATCACAGAACTCCGGAACATAATGTGAGTCCTCCCAATTCAGAAATGTTACAGAAAAGGAGAAAACCAAAAAATCACTTTGCTCAAATTGTTATCTTTGCACAAGATTAAGTATCCTTGACCTCAAACTGCAACAGAGGTCATTTTACACTAGTTCTCATGACCAGTTAGCTGAGCCATCTATTCAGAATGCAGGGCCATAATATCTAATAGCAGCCTATTCTTACAATTTTTTACAACCTAGATAGAGAGAAGAACAGAAGAGATTTAAGTACATTTGCTTGTTGTAGTTTGCAAACACCAGTATCCATAAACTCCATCTAGACTTGCTCGAGACTTGTAGCCTTCATGCCCCTAAAACCTAAGCTTTAGACCTAGGCCACTACTGGGAAATATTAGCCTCTTCATTCTGGAGTTCTGTTTCCTAAGATCAAATTGCACAAATAAGTTATTCTGTTTTGTTATACTGAAAGTATTAGAAGAGACATGAGATCACTGATATGATGAGAAAAAACATTAGGTTCAGTACTAGGGCCTAAAGCTGTTACCTACAGTTCCCATTGCACATATTGATTAGATGATTAGATTGATAAGCTCCCAAATTGCGTGTTCCACTCCTCGTAAGTACCCAATTCATTCAAGGAAACAGAAGGCCTCACCTCCTGTAGTGCATTCTCAAAGTCCTGGTGGAAGCAATAAAAATCAGATCAGCTTGTTCAGACACAGTTTAAATTAATAGAACAATCATAGGTAAAGCAGCAAAATAAAAAGGGATAAAGTTATATACACTCATAAATCAGATCACGTTTACCTGAAGAGTTACGGGTCGCATATCCTCCTTTCTCAGCTTTGTAATCTCAATACCTTGTAGCAGGGCTTCTCTAAGTGGGCCCATAGATGCCTCTTTCACTAGATTCTTCATGTCTGAACCTGAATAACCTGAAAAGGCAAGAAGTCATTTGCAAAAACAAGATAAGGATTTTTTAACAAGATGATGTAGGTAACGAGTTGCATGGTAAAATGATGACAGGTACCTTCAGTTAATTTGCAGATAGCAACAGTATCTTCCTCTGAAAGCTTGAACAGCCCATCCTTCTCCAAAAGATTACGGACGATCCAAGCTCTTGCTTCTTTAACACCAAGAAAACAGTGATTTGCAATGTTAGAATAAATAAATAAATAAAATGAAAACACTAAAAAAGGTCTCACCTGAGGAAGGAAGAGGTATATATAATCGTTTTGTTAGTCGCCTGCGTGCTGCTTCATCAAGCTCCTGAGGTCTGTTGGTAGCACCTATTTTTATGACAAAAAAAGTTACTATCTCTAAAACAGCAATCATCATACTTTCTTTCCCCTCCTGCAGTAGGTTTAAGTTATTGATAAAGAATAGGATAATAAATGTAAAAAATATATTCCAAGTAAACAATGCAGAATAACACTGAGACAGGACAAATCAGCTACACTTCCTTGTAGTCTATAGCAGCTTAACAAAAGCTCCAAGCCTACATCCAGCATACGGGAACATTCATAACCATATCTTTTATTAACTCTGGTCTTAATAAATCTCTATTAAACCACTAAAGATAATATGATAAGTCCATCGGTTTACCTATAAGAAGAATTTGTTCATTTCCACTGTCAAAGCCTTCCATTTCGATTAGGAATTGTGTTTTAAGTCTTCTACTTGATTCATGTTCACCATCTGACTTACGCTGCATTGATACAAAGCACTGTCAGCTAATTAGCAATCTGTGATTGAGACTTCATGAGACAAGGTTAACAGCCAATACCTGAGAGAGAAGTGAGTCTATTTCATCCACAAATATCACTGCAGGCTCACGACAGCTGGCAACCCCAAAGAGTGCCCTCACTAGCTTTTCACCCTCACCAATCTACAGCCACCAGTCATATTAAATACTTCAATGCAAATGATAATATTTTGTAGATCCATATTCTGATTGCACATAAAAGATACTAAACTCAGTATCAAAGAAACATTAACAAATTAGCATGAATGGCCTTCATTTTTGTGCTATAGTTTAACACCAACTCCCATATAACAATCAATTCCTATCCTCAAGCATCCATCTTTTTAAAAATCTTGATTTAATGTCAACAAAGAAACAATAGCTACAGATACAATCACTCAAGAAACACAATAGTTTATGTAGTAAATTTGTGAGTCACCAATGGAATAGGAAAAATTCGCCATAGTGTTCTTTTTTCCCATCTCAATGTCACATGACAAACTGGCTTGGATCTTTGGCTCATTATTTTGGTTTCTAGAACAAATATTAGTTTTGTTACAACAAAACCATGCAAATATACTTGCATGCACATGTCCCCATGCTTTTGTGTGCCTCTGTGTGTGTGGGAGGTGTGCATTTCTGTGCGTGTGTTCACATGTGAAGATGTGCTCACAAGCAGGCATGCACAAGCTAGCAAGCACACAAATAATGTTTTGTGTATAAATAGATAGATCGATAGATATATATATATTGCCACTGAAATTGTGTCCAAAGTCTACGAAGTTGCGCCTTTCAGTTTTTATTCATGTCAAAATATGATGCTGGTGTTTATTTCAACCATACTACAGCAGTATACAATGTTTTAACATACAAATGGCTTTTGTAGAGATAAAGCACTGCATATATAAAATGTTGTGTTTTCTGGATGTGACAAAAAAATATTGTATTGTACTTCAATCTTTTTTGAATGTTATTCTTTTGCAAAATTAAGTTTATAAAAAGATTCATAATTTATAACAATTTAGGTTTTTTCCCTAATATAAGTGCACAGAGCTAAGACAAATCAGCCTTCTTCAGATTCCTAGTTTTGACAACATCTTTTTGATGGACCAAGATACCTCTGCATATCTGCAACAGCTTGTAAAAGTTTACAACCACAAATGTTCTTATATGACACACACACATACAAAAAGTGCTAGTGGAATACATACCCACTTGCTTGTTAATGAACTGGCAGATATGTAGAAAAAAGTTGCTTTGGCCTCTCCAGCAATGGCTTTCCCAATCATTGTTTTGCCAGTTCCCTAGGATCAAAATGTTTATTCAGTTAAACCTGAACCAGTCATCGTAGGATATTGCTATATTCTAGAGTACTTACAGGGGGGCCGAATAGAAGCAGACCCCTCCCAGGAGAGCGACAACCACGAAATATATCAGGACGCAATAGAGGCCATATAACCATCTCTGTGACACATTTCTTGGCATGCTCCAAGCCAGCTACATCATAAGCACAATGATGATAAGATCCCTAGAAGAGCGTGTCCTGAATATGCAAAAGTTATTGAATCTGTAAATGTAATGTTGTGTTTTGAAATCGCACAAATTTACCTATGTCATCCCAACGAACATTAGGATCTTTGTCCATTATCTCATTACTAACATGTTCAATAAGACGAGGTTCCAGATTTCTTAGCTTCTCAGGAAGTTCACCATCAGGACCACACAACATTTCCAGGCTGACATCAAAAACTCAAAGATCAGCATATTTTGAATTAAACTGGAAGATACTTTGTATACAAAAATTTCAATATTAAACATTTAGATTATTTAAAAAGGGCATCTTAGTGCACGAGGCTCCCACCGCTGAGGGTTTAGAAAGGATCAAATATACACGGCCTTAAACCCTATGCTTGAAGAGATTGTTTCCATATTTTGAGCCCATGCACCTAGGTCATAATGGAGCAACCTTATTGTTGCACTAAGGCCCGCCCTCAAACACTAAGAATATTTGGAACTAAAATATATAGGTGACAAAAATACCTACCCAAAACCCAACTCAATCCAACCCTCTTTGAGTCAAGTTTGGGTCAAGAGTTTTTTAATTGGGGTCCACTATGGGTCAAATTTTCTAACCAGAACTTTACATGGGTTGGTTATGGGTCAAAGTTTTGACCCAACTTAGGTTATGACTTATGAGAGTAGAGTTTTGTTTGGGTCGAAAGAGTAATTAGATTTTTTTCTTGATTTATTTAAATCATTTTGGAAATTAACCACCAAGAATTGTAAATAATGGATTTGATAGGTTAGCACAGATTTATTAAGGATCGAGTCTTACGAATAGATTAAATTAGAGTCAAATAGGTGACCCAAAATGACCCATGGATGGGTATGAGTCAAGAGGTCTTGACCCATTGTCAATGGGTCAGATTGGGTATGGGTCAAGGTTTTGTATGTTGGTGCCCTTTTACTTGACCCGACCCATTGTCACCCCTACAAAATATATGCATAGAGACAAA